>JZKD02S1329221.1:649532-676410 GCA_000966675.3 Picea glauca | reverse complement strand
AGAAGGAAAAGTGGAGAAATACAAATCTTGGTTAGTAGAAAAAGTTTATTCTCAGGTAGAGGGAATTGACTTTGGTGAATTTTTTTCTCTTGTTGCCAAGTTAACTTTTAAGAGATTTATTTTATCTATTGTTTTTTATTTCAATTTTGAAATAGAAAAGATGGATGTGAAGACAACATTCCTACATGGAGATCTGAAAGAATAACTCTACATGAAGAAACCAAAAGGATTTGTAGTGAAGGAAAAGAAGGAGCGGGTATGCAGGCTGAAAAATTCCATGTATGGGTTAAAAAAATCACCAAGAATATCGTATAAAAAAATTGATAGTTATATGTTGGTACTTGGATTCACAAGGAGAAAAGTTGATCACTATGTGTATTTCAAATTAGTGAGTGATTATCTTATTTATTTGGTCTTGTATGTGGATGATATGCGTACAAACTCGATTTTTCTCTAAATTTGACATGAAGGATCATGGTGCTACAAATTTCATTTTGGGCATGGAAATTAAAAGAGATTGAGAAAATAAGAAACTCTAATTAAATTAGAAGAAATATGTCAAGACAATATTGCAGAGGTTTAATATGAAGGATGTAAACTGGTCAGGGTTCCTATTCCTATAGGTGTAAGTTTATTTGTAGATCAGTGTCCCAAGACACAGGAAGAAGAAGAGACATGTCTCGTGTTTCATATATTAGTGTGGTTGGTAGTTTGATGTATGATATGGTTTGTATTAGACTAGACATTTCACATGTAGTGGGATTTTTGAGCAGGCATATGTCAAAACCAGGGAAGGAGCATTAAAAAACAATGAAGAGAGTTTTTAGGTATTTGCATGGCACTACTACTTATGTATTGTTCTACCAAGGAAAACTAGGACTGGATAGAGTGTTGGACATGCATGGATTTTTTGATGCAAAATGCTATGGAGATCTAGATTGCAAAAGATCTACGTGTGGGTATGTGTTTAACCTCTGGGAGGAGAAATCAGTTGGATGAGAAAAAGACAAGTTGTAGTGGCACTCTCAACTACAAAAGTTGAATACATGGCATCCAATCATGAAAGCATGGAAGCAATATGGTTATAGAGATTGTGTTCAGGTATTGGGTTGATACAACAAGATGTAAGGATAGATTGTGACAGTGAGAGTGAAATCTTCCTACCAAAGAACCCAACTTATCATTCAAAGACAAAGCTTATTGATGTTCAGTATGTTAGGGACCTAACCTCCATAACACCCCACATAGGTAGAATAATATAATTCCATGTAATAAAGGCCAATATTAATAAGGCCTTGCAATAAGGAGGAATAAGTCAAATGTAAGAAGACCTAATAGAATCTTCCGCTTCTAGAAGGATATTCCCTAGATTGTTCTTTTTGATAGATAGATTTAGTATAAATAGAAATAGAGGCTATGAGAAATCTTGTCTTGGAGATTGTTGTAATAGAGCACTTCTCTGCTAGAGGTTCCCCCCTCAAAGAGGCAAGTGAACATTGCTATCATTAATTAAGGTGGTCTTTTCTAGTGTTATTATGGTATTATTCTAGTATTGTTCTAGTTATATCATTGTTGCTCTGCCATTTCTATGATAAAATATTTATGTTCTATATATTATTTTATATCTGGAATACTACAAGTGGTATCAAAGCACCTTCCTTGGTAGAAAATTGTGGGTTAAGTTTTTTCAAGGTAGAGACGTATTCTAGCATCTTAAAGCTACATAGATCTATCATTACATGCATAAACCCACAGTTAGGGAGTCATACACATAGAAAATACAAGACGTACTTAAGCACACATCTGTCGCCCACCCTTGTAACCCATGTTGGTACCCCTTCAAGTGGTAGCACATCAAACAATACATGTATATGGACCGACCTAGATCTCATGAAGCCCTCCATAGATAAACCGATCGGTTTCTTGACTACTATAGTTCCACCAAGAATATCACTCGAGAAGATACTCTCTAGTACCTGGGTAGTCGAGTAGTACGACTAAGGGGATGGTCTAGCCTCCTTAGTTGGTTCCATGAGATATTGGGATGAGTACTACTGTTGGACCCCAAACATATATCAGAGAGCTATAGAATAGGGAAAACCCTTGTCTATAGAAACCTTCAATATTCTACCCCTGGGGACAGGAAAAAAAAACAAAACATACAAGATCTATTGCCACGTAACTATGCCTTTTACATTCTAGTTGTGAAATTACTATACATTTCTTCCTATTAAGCATTTGGGAATTTTGTCACTCCAATATTATTCAGGTCGGAGTATAAATCCGAAGGAGTAAAAAAATATTATAGTTTTCCTGTTGGCACACTTATTTGGGACCTATCCCACTGGGTTCCTCTCTTCGCCCGGATTTCAATGATACTTAACATTTTTAACACAATTTTTTTTTGTGGACCTGACCCTTCTTTGACACCCTTATTTGGCCCCTATCCCATTGGCTCCCCCTTTTCGCCCTGATTGTTGTGGTACCTATCATTTGACACCCTTATTCTCAGTGGTCCCACCCACCCCTCCATACCCCTTTTGTTTCCCCTATACCATTTTCCTACCCATTTTTCCAAATGGCTACCACAAGATCCCAAGAACTCAATACCTTGATTGCTGACACCCACAAGAACCAGGAAGACATCAATAATATCAATTCCATCCTTAGCTTAATAAATTTGTCTATTGAGATCCTCTAGGAACAATGTTCCTACATCAAAGACCTCAAATCCACCTTTGAACACTTCATGGGTCGTTCCTAGAACCCTTCCTCTTATGAACAACCATCTTATTAGGATGACCATGACTCTTCCCATTACCAAGGTCCTCATACTACCCACTTTTCTCGAGACCTCCACCCTCCCAGAATTGAGGTGAACAAATTTGATGGATTGGATCCCACAGGCTGGGTCCCCCAAATGGAACATTATTTCTATTTGCATGGAATTACTAATGATTTATCCAAGCTTCATTATGGTGTCCTACATCTGGATCTAGAATGATGGAAATGGTGGCAATGGAGAAAAAAGGCATGCCACAGGTATGTTTCTTAGACATAGTTTGTGGTCGAACGTTATGACCTCTTTGACTCTGACACCCACCATTTAGGTCGTTTGACCAAGTTAAAGCAATCTAGGACAGTGGAAGACTTTATTTCTGCATTTGAGCACTTGTTTTTCATAACCAAGGGAATTTCAGATGCTTTCCTAAGGGAATGCTTTATCAATTGCCTCAAATATGAAATGTGTTCCCATGTTCTCATGGCACACCCCCATACTTGGTTGGAAGCTACCCAACGAGACACGAAAGCACAACAAATTGTATCCTCCCAGACCCACAAAACCTCCCTTCCTCCTTTCCCTAAACCCACCAATTATGCCCCTCCTGGAACTCCCCTCAAGATTCAGAAATTAACCTGGGCTGAAATGGTTGAACGTCAACTCAAGGGTCTTTGTTATAATTGCGATGACAAATATTTTCCCTGGCACAAGTGTAAGGAACATAAACTTTTTATGGTTGTGTCAGAGGATATTTATGAAGAATATGTTGTTGTTCCTCTTGTGGAGGAACTACCACCACCATTTGATCTAACCCCACCCTCTGATACACTAGACATTGACCCGATGATTTCAATTAATGCCCTCACTGGGTTTTGTGCTCCCTAGACTCTAAAATTAATTGTTTACATCAGAAATAGGAAATTCATCATCCTTGTGGACAGTGGTAGCACCCATAATTTTATTCATTGTCGCATTTCCCAAAAAGTCAGTTGTTACATCCGTCCAGTCAATAATTTTCAAATCATGATTTCCAATGGAGGTTCCATGAAATGTGGGGGAAGATGTGAAAATGTGCGACTCCAAATTGGTCAGTATCACCTGGAATCCCATATGTTTGTTGTAGACATGGATGGTTGTGAAATTTTTCTTGGTGTCGAATGGTTACACACTCTAGGCCCCATTCTCATGGATTTTAAGGACTTAACCATGAAATTCCAAAAGGAGGGGCACCATTATAAGTTCCAAGGCATAACAACAGACTCCCCTGAGTCATTAATTCCCATCACATGGAAAATCTCCTCAAAAAGGTCATTCGGGCATTATATCCCAACTCCACTCCATTCATGTTGTTGAGACATCTTTTCTGCATCCCTACCTCCAATATATCATTTCCTACCACCAAGTTGTTTTTACCACTCCCAAAGAAAACCCCCCTTCCCGTGGAGTCCATGATCATTCCATCCCTCTCATCCTGGGAATTCTTCAATCCCAATGTTTCGCCTTATCGTTATCCCTTTGCCTAGAATAATGAAATTGAGAAAATTGTTCATAATTTACTAGAATCCGGTGTTATCCATCCCATTACTAGCCCCTATTCTTCCCCTGTGGTCATGGTACTCAAGAAAGAAGGTACTTGGCGCATGTGTCCTGATTTTTGTGCCCTTCAACAAACTCACAATCAAAGAAAAATTCCTCATTCATGTCATTGATGACCTCTTGGATGAATTGAGTGGTGCTCAGTACTTCACTAAACTGGATCTACGTTATTCCTGCCACCAGATCCATATGAAAGATGAAGACATTCCCAAACTACATTTCACACTCATGAGGGTCATTGTGAATTCCTGGTAATTCCCTTTGGATTGTGTAATGCTCCTTCCACTTTCCAAAGTCTTATGAATCATGTCTTTCATCCTTTTCTCTGTCATTTTGTCTTAGTTTTCTTTGACGATATTCTCATATATAGTAAAACTTGGCCATCCCATCTCTACCATGTGAATCAAGTTCTCCATATACTCTCTAAGCACTAAATTTTCCTCAAATAATCTAAATGTGCCTTTGGTGCCCTAGAAGTGGAATACCTGGGTCATATTGTCTGCAAGGATGGTGTCCGAGTGGATCCTAAGAAAATTAAATCTATGCAAGATTGGCCTTGCCCTAAAACTCTTAAGAGCTTGCGTGGTTTTCTGGGTTTAACGAACTATTATAGGAAGTTTGTTTGGAATTATGGAAAAATTGCATCTCCTCTCACTTTTCTCCTCAAAAATAATGCTTTCACTTGGAATTCGGTTGCGGATCATTCCTTCCAAGCCTTAAAAGATGCTATGTGCTCGACCATTGTCCTATCACTTCCAGACTTCACAATGACATTCGTATTGGAATGTGATGCTTCCATGAAAGGAATTGGAGCCATCCTCGTGCAAGATGGCAGGCCTTTGGCCTTCACTAGAAAACAAATTTCTGAGTGACATTTGGTCCAATCCATTTATGAAAAGGAAATGTTAGCTATTATGCATGCTATGGATCTCTGGCGTCCTTATTTATTAGGTCATCGATTCCAAATCAAGACTGATCATCAGAGTCTCAAGTATTTCCTGGAACAATGAATTTCATCCCCGACACAACAAAAATGTGTGACCAATCTATTTGGTTATGATTATAAAATAATTTATAAGAAGGGAAAGGAAAATGTAGTGGCCCCTTCTCTTTCCCAGAAATATGAAGAAGACAGGTCCCTTTTCTCCCTCTCATTCATTGTACCAGATTGGTTCCAAGCTGTTCATCGGGAATGGTTGCAAGACCCCAAAATTTCTCACATGCTCCACCAATTGCAACAAAATTCTTCAGTTTCTCCAGGGTACTCTTGGCATAATGAAGATATTCACTACAAAGTCCGTTTATATTTATTCAAGCAATCACAACTTAAATCTACAGTGCTTTCTAAACTTCATGCCTCACCCACAACTAGGCATTCAGGGTTTACCAAAACCTATGAACGGGTCAAACATTCTTTTTTCTGGGATGGTATGAAACAGGAAGTCCGCACCTTTGTGGATGGATGTGAGGTTTGTCAATGCAACAAGGGAGAAAATTTCAAAGCTCCGAGCACACTCCAACTTATTCTGATTCCCCCTGTTATTTGGTGAGATATTTCTATGGATTTCATTGTGGGATTACCTAAATCGGGCAATAAGTCAGTCATCATGGTGGTCGTAGATCATCTCTCCAAATATGCTCATTTTTGTGCTCTTTAAAACCAATTCAAAACGGCCATAGTGGCTCAAATCTTCATGTATAATATCTTCAAGCTTCATGGCATGCCTAATTCTATTCTCTCTGATAGAGACCCCACTTTCACCAACAATTTTTGGAAAGAATTGTTCAATCTACAGGGCACCCAATTGCATTTTAGCACTACCTATCACCCCCAGAYGGATGGCCAGACTAAAGTTGTCAAAAAKTGTTTGGAAACATATTTGAGGTGTTAGTCCAATGGAAAGATACAACTCCAGAAGATGCYACCTAGGAACYGGCCACCATTGTACACCAATTTCCTCATCTTAATCCTTGAGGACAAGGTTGTTCTTCAAGGGGGAGGGAATGTTAGGGACCTAACCTCCCTAACCCCTCACGTAGGTAGAATAATATAATTCCATGTAATAAAGTCCAATATTAATAAGGCATAGCAATAAGGAGGAATAAGTCAAATGTAAGAATACCTAGTAGAAGCTTCCACTTCTAGAAGGATCTTTCCTAGATTGTTATTTTGGATAGATAGATTTAGTATAAATAGGAATATAGGGTATGAGAAATATTGTCTTGGAGTTTATTGTAATAGAGAACTTCTCTACTAGAGGTTTCCCCTTGAAGAGGCAAGTAAACATTTCTATCATTAATCAAGGTGCTCTTTTTGGTGTTATTCTGGTATTGTTATGGTTATATCATTGTTGCTCTGCCATTTCTATGCTAAAATATTTATGTTATGCATACTATTTTATATCTAGAATACTAAACAACATCACTTTGTGAGAGACATGGTTGAAGAAAAGAAGGTGTTGCTAATGAAAGAGGACACTTTGAAGAATGTTGCAGATTCATTGGAAAATTTTGTGATCACTGAGAAGTTTTCCTGGTGTAGAGAAACAATGAGCATTGTTTCCCTGCATTGTTGACTATGTAATCATGTGACCCCCTATATACAAAGAAAAAAACAAGTGGGAGAATGTTGGGTATGTGTTATATTATTTGCATGACCAAACCTAGTGTATGCATTGCAACAAACATGCAGGGAGGTCATAGTGGGGTAGATCCCTTGAATTTGTTTTTGGGTAGTTTTCACATTGGTTTTAGCGATTTTTCAGCACATGGTTTTTTGTCGATGGTTTTCTAATTCCAGTTAAGGAATTAGGGTTGTTGACTAATCTGTGTCAATGGATTAGAGGTCTTGGATGTCATGGGATCATATATATTATATTGTAAACAATGAAGATATATGATGAATACATAATTAGAGGTGTGGCTCTAAAGATGTTGTTGGTTTTCCCGGTTTGGGTTTCCAAGGTAAAATCTCTATTTAATGTGTGTGTGTGTGTGTGTGTGTGTGTGTGTTACTTTGTGTATTTTCTATTTTTATTAAAAATCTATTTGCACAAATTAATTATACAATGCTAAAATATTCAATCTCTATTAGTACTAGCCCTTATTCTTCACTCATCGTCATGTTACTCAAGAAATAAACTACATGGCACATGTGCCTTGATTTTCGAGCCCTCAACAAAATCACCATCAAAGATAAATTTCCCATTCTTGTCATCGATGACCTTTTGGATGAACTAAGTTGTGCTCAATTCTCTATTGAACTTAATATGCATTTCAGCTACCTCCAGATATGAATGAAGGAGGTTGATATTCCCAAAATTGTGTTTCATACTCATGAAGGTCATTATGAGTTCTTGGTCATGCCCTTCGGCCTGTGTAATTCACCCTCCACTTTCTAAAGCCTCGTGAATCATGTCTTCCACCCTTTCCTCTATCTGTTTTTACTGGTATTCTTTATTTATATCCTCATTTATGGTAAAACTTCGCAAACCAATATGGTCCATGTTGATCAAGTCTTACATTTATTGTCTCAGCACAAACTCTTTCTCAAACATCCTAAATGTGCTTTTGGATCTTCTGAAGTAGAGTACCTAGGCCATATTGTTGGTAAGGATGGTGTTCATGTGGATCCTATGAAAACATAATCTATCAAGGATTGGCCCTGTCCTAAAGCTCTTAAAAGTTTGAGAGGTTTCTTTGGCTTAACTAGATGTTAATGCAAGTTTACTCATTACTATGGAAAAATTGCATCCCCACTCACTAGTCTCCTTAAAAACAAAGCTTTTGATTGGAATCTAGCTACTAATCAATCCTTCCAAGCCTTGAAAGTGGTTGTGTCTACGACTCCCATTCTGACATTGCACAACTTCACAACGACTTTTTTTTTGGAATGTGATTCTTCTAGGAAAGGCATTAAAGACATTCTCAAGAAAGATGGCAGATCTTTGGCCTTCACTAGCAAAAACATTTCTAAGAGACACTTGGGAAAATCCACCTATGAAAAGGAAATGTTGGCTATTTTACATGTGATGGATCTTTAGTGTCCTTACTTACTAGGGAAACACTTCCAAATAAAAACCGATCATCATAGCCTCAAATGTTTTTTGGAACAAAAAGTTTCATCCCTTGAGCAACATAAGTGGTTGACCAAAATGTTCAACTATGGTTATGAGATCATTTACAAGAAAGGTAAAAAAAATGTGGTTGTTTATTCTCTTTTGGGGAAATATGAAGAAGACGAGTTCCTTTTTTCACTCTCCTTCATTGTTGTAGATTGGTTAAAGGAACTTCACCAAGAATGGCTCCAAGATCCAAAACTCTCTTGCTCGATCCAACAATTGCAACAAGATCCTTACACATCTTCAGGATACTCTTGACACAATGAGGAGCTTCTCTATAAAGGTCAATTTTATTTGAGCAAACAGTCTCACTTTAAATCCATTATGATTGATGAACTTCATGCTTCACCAGTAGTAGGGAATTCAGGGTTTCACCAAATATATGAATGGATCAAACATGATTTTTTTTGGGAAGGCATGCAATAATACATACACTTTTATTTGGTTGAATGTGATACTTTCCAGTGAAATAAGGGAGAAACAATCGAAACTCTAGGCACACTCCAACCTCTCTCTATTCCACCTGTCATATGAATTGATATTTCTATGGAATCCATTGTTGGATTACCGAAATTTTGCAATGAATAAGTCATCATGGTAGTAGTTGATCACCTTTCGAAACATGCTCATTTATGTGCCCTCCAACACCCATTCACAACATCCACTATGGCTCAATTTTTCATGGACAATATATTCAAACTCCATGGAATTTCCCACTCTATTGTCTTCGACCATGATCCAACTTTCACCAGCAAATTTTTGCAAGACTTGTTCAAGATCCAAGGAACCCAATTGCATCTCATCATGGCCTATCATCCCTAGACTGATGGTCGAACCGAACCTATCAACAAGTTCTTTGAAACATACTTGAGGTGTTTCACATCCGATCGACAATCTCAATGCGTTCAATGACCACTACTCAATGAATGGTGGTACAACACCTCTTACCATGGTGCTACTAGCATGAATCCCTTTGAGGTGGTCTATGGCATGGATGATTTTAGGGGCTAAATTTCTCTCATGGGCTAATTTTCCATGGTTTTTCCAAAAATGAGATTCACTATTTTAAAAATGATTCGCCCAAATTCTATAGGATAAAATTATTTTACCTTAAAAATCGCCAAAATTTTATAAAAACTATATAAAATCCTTAGAAATTTGAATATTTTTACAAAAATATCGCCAAACATTTATAGTTGGCATATGAAGGATTAGTAAGATTCGCCAATGTTTCTACATTTTAAAATAAATTTCCATCCTTAAAATCATCCCTAGTCTATGGTCAAAATCCACCTTCTATATTATCCTACATGCTCAGTGTCTCCAATGTCTAGGACATCAACAAAACCCTTACAGTTTGAGGTGCTATTCTACATACCCTCAAAGAGAATTTGGTCATGTATTATAATCGCATGAAGCAACAAGCTAATCAGGGACATTTATAATGTTAAATTGTTGAAGCGGATGAGGTGTTTCTTCATCAACAACCTTATAAGAAAACATCCCTCAAAGAAGATCATTTCCAAAAACTTGATCCAAATTTTTATGGCCCTTATACAATCCTCAAGTCAGTGGGGCCCATGGCTAATGCCTAGTCACTCTCAGATCCATCCATTTTTTCTTGTTTCCTACATAAAGAAAGTGATTGGAACCAAGTGCTAGATCCAAACTAGTCTCTCTAAATTGGATGAAGAAGGCTCCATTTGGTTGCATCCCCGAGAAGTCTTGGACCAATGCGAGTGGCGTCCCTATCATCACACAATCAAGGAAGTTTTAGTACAATGGTATGATACACAACTCGAGGATGTCACATGGGAACGGACTACCATTTTGCAACAATTCCCCCATCTCGAGCCTTGAGGACAAGATTGTTTTCCAAGGGGTAGGGAATGTTAGGGTCCCAACCTCCTTAACCCCTCAAGTAGATAGAATAATATGTTTTTCTAAGTAATAAAGGACAACATTAGTAAATAAAGCCTATGTAATAATGTGAATAGGTGTAATGTAAGAAGACTTAGGTTCTGCCTCTAGAATGTTTTCTAGAAGATAGAAATATCATAAATAGGGGTAGAAAGCATGAAAAATGTTATCTTGTGAATTCATTTTGTAATTGAACTTTTCTCTACTGGAGTTTTCCCTCGAAGAGGCAAGTGAACTTTTCTCTCCAGATAATAAATGTATCATTTCTGGATCAATTGTATCATTGTGCTTACTATTTTGTTTTTTTTGTTAACAATTGTGAACAAAGTAGTATTTTTATTTTTGTTGTGCATATTCCTTCTAATACCTTAGAAACACTATGATTATCTCATGAGACAATGTAGCTTATCCCTACAAAATAAAAGTCACTAAAGGAAGCTCCTGCTTCACCTCATAAGTGAACTAGATGTTGTCATAGGAATTCATAATGGTCTCCATCTCTTGCTAAAATTTAGCAATTGAATCTAGAGTGGATTTTTCTTTATTCATCTTTATGTGCTCATAGATCTAAATATCTACAACAAACTTGGTTAATAAATCAACCAACTCTATATATTTATGTTCTGTATGTTCTTGAAATTGCGAAAATATGATAGTCATGAATTGCTATTGTTCACAGTGCATTGTGGCAATCTTCTTAATCAAGGGAGCTATAGGGGAATTTAAAGGGGGAATACACCTTAACATGTTTCCAATCAATCAAAAGAGAGTGGAATGTAACTCTTGTTGCAAAATTGTCCTTTTCCATTCTTCATTCCAGGAGTTTTATGATGGAAAGTAATGTTCTCAAATGCTCTTCCACTGTAGTGGCGTATCCCTGTGTAGTGGCGTATCCCTGTGTTGGGATTTAGTTTCTCATTAATAATTCCCAAAATACTTGTCTTCTTTAAATATCCATTTCGTGGATCTACACCTCGTCTCCACTTCATCAAAAGGTCTATAGCCAGACCACCAACAAAGACCTGGAATCCTTTAAACTTCTTGACATATTTATGTTTGTATGCACCTGTGATTTTCTTCACAGTAGTCTGCAAATTATGGATTAGAGATAACCATAAGTTGTCATAATCAATGCGCCCTAATATCAAGAAAGAAAATCAAGGAAAGTACAAACCGGCATATTTCCTCAATACAGAATCTCCATCTTTGCGGAAAAAATTTCCCCATTACAATCGGTAATACAGAGAAGAATGGAAAATTTTGAATGCTATTGGGCTGCTGCCTATATTGTTCTCCACAATCATATACTCAAAGGACAATAAAAATCTCTTGTTATCAGAAACTAGACTTCAGTAACAAATAAATAGCATGCTATACTAGCAACGACTTGTAAATTTCAGAGAGTATCAATACTCTCAGTGACCAATACTCATTGTTAATGTAACACACTATACAAACAATTGGTATCAACGTTGTATTCTTCATAAGATCTAACCTTACCTTCTATTTCAAACATTTTGGAATGGCTTTTCTCTTCATACTTTGATCACTGATCTTTGCAAGATCTGAACCGAACAGTGAGTGTAGATCAGAATCAGAGAGAATGTAAAATCCTTTGAGAGGACTTGCAGGTACCTTTCTCTTTATTTGAATCAATCTAGGCTTGAGTGGTGTAGGAGGATAGCGAAGCACTGGAGGCCATATCTTCTGCTCCTGTAACTTGGGAATCTGGCACTTTACTTGTTCTTGCTCATTATCTGGACGGTTTTCTACTCTTCACATAGGATTCCATTCATATCATTATATTTATCTTAACCTCTGATCCGAGCATCCTCTATAGGAATTGATTAGTGATTAATGGAATGAAGGTTTTAACTCACTGGGCGGCCTTTCATAGTGCTTGCGCCGTGATGTGACCAAGGGTCCGTTCCATCAGCTCCAACAGATTTTGCAAATATATTCAAACTGTTTCAGCTCAGCATCTGTCTTGGATTTTCAGGTATCATCATGCATTTTTTTTTCTGTTTTTTCAGGTATCATCATGCATTTTTTTTCTGGCTTTTGTTTACTCCATTTATTCCATCTAATGTTATATATCCTTTCTCCAATTACTATATTACTGATATATTTGAAAATGGCAGTGGAGGTGAGAAGTGTTGCAGGCATGTAGGGGTATTTTGCTTCTCTGCCCCTGCATCTCAATCACAGTCTACAGACCACTTACCCAAAATCTATGCCGCCTCTTCAAAAGAAAAATACAGAATTCGAAGAGCATCTTTCCTAGCCACAATCCTTAGATGCTAAACTGTCCAAAGGGGGACAGTGTTATTTTGATTCCCAATTTAATTACCTTCAATACCCCAATTTATCAGGTGTCCAACTAGATAATGAATGAAAGAAATGTCAAGCACGGCAAAGGTTTATATGTTCTTCAATCTCTAAATGTTACAATAGCCATAGTTTAAAAAGAAAAAAACCTTGTCATCTTTTCACACAATTAGGTCACTAAATGATTATAAGTGATCCATCCAACCTCTAGAGGGATTGAATCCTTTATGACTATGACTAGGCCTTATGAAACCAGCAAACTTGAACATGGCTTGAATTTGACCAGCAACGACTTGAAAGATGATAAAGTATCCTACCTTTCAACTTGATAACATAGTATTGCATGTTCAATATATAAGTACATCCAATTCTTATCATTGCTGATTTTTTATCATGTTCATATTTGATTTGTCTTATTAGTCCCTGTCGTAGGCATCAAGGGACTATAGTGATCGATAAATCGTCGACCTCATATTAGATTGTGCTTTGACCAGAAATATTTCCATATTATCTATTATTGGAACAAGGGAAGTGAAAACATCGATTTTTATAAAATAGAAAGTACCATGTTTGTGAAGCTCTGATTGGACAATGGATTGGAGGTCTTATTGCGGGCTTCGCTATTCCCAATGTTATATATCTTGGCATATCCAAAGTATTTGATCGTATATGGTCTTTTTTGAATGATATATTTTATTATGCATTGGTCGAAGGTGGATTAATGCTAGCATTAGTTCAAATGTTTTTCTTTAGCATTTTCTGCTAGGTAGAATACATTCTCTACCATATTACTAAATGTGATTTTTTCTTTATTGTTGTGTGGTTTGAGAGAACGGGCCTGCCACGCTGCCTTTTTTCTTAAATGCTTGCACAGGGCCATGCCCTTTGACGGTCCTGACAGTCTTAAGTGTTTACCTAACAACTCTGATAGTCTTAAATGTTTACTGTACAGATGCATTGCAATACAGTTTTGTTCATGGTCGACATCACTGCTTCAGTGGTCAATGCTTGTTTGTTGCTTCCTTCCATGATACTTGTTCTTGTTTGATTCAACTTTGCAAAGTTGAGGTCCTGCAGTTGCAATTCGACCTCTTCGTGGTTGTTCATTGGTTTGTTGTTCTTCAACTTTGCAAGTTGTTGGACCTGTTGTTGCGGTTTCTAGTTTATAATAGACAGTACCATGTTTGTCAAGATCTGATTGGACAACGGATTTGAGGTCTTATTGTCGGCTTCACTATTCCCAATGTTATATATCTTAACATATCCAAAGTATTTGATCGTATATGGTCTTTTTGAATCATATATTTTATTATGCATTGGTTGAAGGTGGATTACTGCTAGCATTAGTTCGAATGTTTCCTTTATCATTTTCTGCTAGGTAGAATACATTCTCTACCATATTACTATGTGTGATTTTTTCTTTATTCTTGCGTGCTTGGAGAGAACATGCCTGCCAAGCTGCATTTTTTCTTAAATGCTTGCACTCGAGGGTCCTAGCAGTCTTAAGACTTTACCTAACAACTCTGGCAGTCTTAAATGTTTATTGTACAGATGCGTTGCAATACAGTTTTGTTCATGGTTGGCATCACTGTTTCAGTGGTCGGTGCTTGTTCGCTTCTTCGTTCCATGATTCTTGTTCTTGTTTGATTCAACTTTGCAAAGTTGAGATCCTGTAGTTGCAGTTCGACCTCTTCGTGGTTGTTCACTAGTTTGTTGTTCTTCAACTTTGCAAGTTGTTGGACCTGTTGTTACAGTTTCCAGTTTTTCGGGTTGAGCTCTTCTCATCCCTTGTTGACGGGTAAGTTTTCATGTTGTTGCTATTTTTCAATGGTGGGAGTCCCTGCCTCCAAATTCTGTTGCAGACCATCTTTGTCTGTGCTCTTAATTTTTGTTCATAGAATTCGTGCGTCTTCATATGTCGGTTGCTACGTCCATAGCTTTTCCAAAAATTGCAATGCAAAGGGGTTTACGAAAAGTAGTTCAGAGCTATCAGAAGAGGGAACCATCCGGCAGGGTGTAGATGCAGGGAATGCTTTTATTTTGTGGGTCGGAAAACTGCGTCCACCTGTTCTCTTTCTACTAGTAAAGTTATGGTGTTATTTATTTGTGTTGTTTCTTATGTTTGGTTCAGTTTCCAGTGTGGGTTTGTTTTCTTCTCATCTGCTATGGGGACTAGGGGGGATTGAAGTTGAGAAGAAGAAGGTTAAAAGATACATACAGGGATTGGTACCCAGTTCCATGCTTGTAGTTTTCCTAGTTTGCTTTCCTTTTTTCTTGCTACCTTTTATTTTTTTTCCCCTCCTCTTCTCTGTTTTCATACAAACTGAAAGTATCTACCAAACAGCTTCAAAATCACAGTTCAAGAGATGAAAGAAGTAATAGATGTTGAGTCGTATGAAATAGATACACAGTCCATTATACATGACAACATTGACGTGGTTTTGCATAGCAATGGCCTTTTTAGATTCGATGTATTCTCGTATACTGTTGGGGATTGTCTTTTCGATACATTCCAGTGTCTATTGCATTTTTGGTATTCATCGAGCGAGCTGCGCAATGGATTGATATATTATTTATTGAGCTATTTTAAAAATGGCGATGTTGAGGCTTTGGAGTCCTATGAATATGAACTTGAATCTGATTTTCTTCGGCAGTTGCATGGAATACATGATGTCACTATGTATTTTTCAAAGATGCGGTTGTCTGCATCTCCAATTCTACCTGCACATGAGAGGGGACTTTGGGGAGACACATTTTGTATACGGTGGTTGTCTAAGTGGCTCAATATATCAGTTGGAATATGGTCACTGACAAGAAAAACAAGATATCTACTATTCAACAAAACTGCATCTGACAATCCATATTGCATCTTGTTCCATGATGCCAATGTCGTCATTGGTCATTATGAACCACTACTGTACAGAAAAATGTCCATATCCAATGTTGAAGGGCCTCATATTTACTTGTTAGTCGTTTTCAAAGACCTTGAATAGCAATGGAAATGGATTTTGCATCGCATAGATTGCCATGGTTTACAACTGGCAACAAATGTTGTGTCTAACTGTGGAGATAGTCTGTTCAATGCAATTTGTTGTTTAGTGGCAGTGGAGTTCGATGTGCATTTGCTGCAACTTTACATTGTACAGTCCTTTTGCAATGCAATTATAGGAGGCAACCAACACACTTTTAGGTGCTTGCATCAACACCTTTGCCCATATCTCCTAGAAAATATGTCGACAGTTGGAAGTTGGCAGGAATACCTTGTGAACATGGCGCTTCCATATGAAAAAGGGAATGTGGAGGGTTGCAGATTCCGTTTGCAATGGCTTTCTATGATATTCAGAGTAAATATCCAAGTCTCATCGACCTTGCCAGATGGCACTGTCCATTCCTGGTTTACTGATTCAAATTACGATTGAACAATTGACATCCTCTCGTTGAAAACAAATAAAACACATATCCATTATGAACCTTTGCTTGGACATATCGGTGGTTCAGGATTGAATGTCCATGCCACCCAAACGACATCGAATCTGCATACGCGTTGAATGCTTTTTAGTGAGAATGAGACTCCTCCCGGTTGCGATATGGCCATACAGGGCTTGAACAAAAAAACCATGCGTGAAATTCATCACAGTTGTGATGAGGCCATACAGGGCTTAAACAAAAAATGTAGAGTAAGTTATCACAACTTGAAAAAAATTATGCATCAGATTTGTCCCAGTTGTGATAAGGCCATAGAGGCCTTAAATAGAAAACGTAGACTAGTTTATGAGAACCTAAGTCAGAGTGAAATTCATTCCAGTTGCCATAAGCTCATCGTGCCCTTGGGAAAGAAACATAGAGTAAGTTACCACAACTTGAAAAAGGTCATGCATGAGAGAAAAAAAATACATTGCTACGCTTCCTTTTAGAGAGAAACTCACATATCACAATCTAAAGAAATTTGTTCGTGCAGAATAGAGTAGAAACAGGTACGGTCACATAACCCAGAATGGTCATGCAACTGTGACATTTCGTGGTCTAGAAGCAACACCATGCAGTGCTGCCAATGAAAACTAGGAAACAGTTTCTACCCATAGTTCCCTGTGAAATAAAAATGCAAGACAGATCTACATGAAACAAATTAAAGAAACTCCTTCTATTGCATGTGCAATTTGTGAACAATTGAATTTTTCAAAAAACACTAAGTCTTTCACGCCTGATTTGCAAGAAAAATACCTCTGCTTGACAGTGCACGATAAACCATTTTCCAGTGGCAAAGTTTGTCTTCCATGCAAACGGTCACTTGAAAATGGAAAACTACCATAGTTTGCAACCCCTGACCAAATAAGATGTAATACACCACTACCAGATGTAAGTTCACTTACATAACTTGAGGAGAGACTTGTGTCTCTGTGAATTGCATTTGCTCAAATTAGACCTTGGGGCTATAAATGACCCCAGATGGGCTTAAGAGGATCAATTATTAATCTTCCTATTCAGCTAGATGTTGTGCAAAAAGCGTTGCCACAATTCATTAACAATACAATGACAATTGTTGTGGCTCTGGAAAGACGCTTGTGATACAAAAATGTCTATCAAACAGACAAAGTGTGTGTGCATGCTGTTATGAAATCATTAAAGGAATTATGTTCCAGGGCCCTAGACAAAGCACATAACATTTGTATAAATGGAAACTGGGACAATGTTCTTGCAGAAGAGGATGGCAACTTTGCAGACACTCTTGAAAATCCTAGTGAATTTGATACAAGTGATGAATCAGAGAATAAAACACCTACTGAAACATTGGTGCATGGATTCACTAATTACAGTGCATTTGTGAATTGCAAGACAAAATTGTTGAAATTTCACCTGCCGAGGGGCAGCATCCACTTGGAATATTCAAGGACAAATTCGTTGAGGAAATGAACTTTCCAACACTCTTCTATGGAGATCCATGTGCAACTGATATTACAGAACGATTCAGTTATCATAAAATAGTCCGATGGGAGCCGCTACATTCAAGCGGATACTTCTCCTGTCACATAACAATTTTTCTTTTCAAAACAATGCGCATAATAATAGAGCAAGTTATGTCCTTCATGTGGGTCTGAATAAGAAAAGGCCAGTTACAAGGAAGAAAGTTGTTGGCCAAGGATGTGAAGTACAAAGTAAACCTAGAAAAAATTCTGAAATCTGATATTGGATACATAGATTTCAAAAACATTCGCACCTCTCCTGACTATTTGCAGCAAAACAAAAAAAATATTTTTTCAATGATCCAACAATTGGGCCCGCCAACATTTTTCATCACATTTACAAGTGCAAAGCATTGCTGGGATCCATTGGTGGCTATCGTATCTAACCTGCATGGGAACAAGAAACGTAAAAAAGAAACCAATACATTGGAAAATAATGACATTGACTACCTCATAAGAAAAGACCCGGTGACATGTACTTGCTACTATAGACACAAAATAAATGCTTTGAGACAATTGATATGCCATGATGAAACGTTTTTCAAAAAAATATTGGACTATTTTTTTGTGACTGGATTCCAGAATAGGGGAAATGAACATGACCATGCATTGTTGTGGATAGAGGGTGCACTAGTCTATGGAGCTGATAACAATTCAGAGACTGAACAATTTGTGGATAAATACATAACATGAAATACAGATCATTTGGATCCAGAACTTGCCAAAGTCCATAGACATTACCATACAAGAAGTTGTAGAAAACGAAAAAACTCGCATTGCAGATACAACTTTCCCATGCCGCCAATGAGAGCTACAAGAATCATAGAGCCACTTAGTTTAGAGGACAATGTTGTTGTTGAGAAATCTAAATCCTTGTTCGCATTTCTAAAACAAGGAGAATTTGACGAGCTGATGATCTTTGATGCTTTCTTGACAAAGGTAAATCTATCAAAAGATGAGTACATCCAAGCCATAAATGAAAACTTTCCCATATTTGGAACAAAAGTTTCTCCAAGGACATGCCAGTTATGTGGAAAGCAAATACAGATGCACAGTACGTGCTCAATGAATATGTTGCAGCATCGTACTTTACCTCGTATATGACAAAGGTTGACAAATCTATGAGAAGTGAATTCAGAAGAATACGCAAAGAACATGAAAGAAGTCATATTGATGCCATACAAATGATACATACACTTGGCAATACATTTCTTAATCTTCAACAAATTTCTTCTCAGTAAGCAGTTCACATTGCACTTTCCCTGCCCCTCACTTGTAGTTCAAGAAAATGTGTCTTCATAAACACATCTCCACTTGAAAAATGCACATTTGTGCTTAAACCACTAGTTTTGCTACAACAAGAGCCTGACAATTCAAAAGACATGCTATGTCGCTCTATTGTTGATTATTACCTCCAGCGTCCATATCCTATTAGGCATATCTGCTTATCAGAATTCGTATCACATCACAAAAAAAATGGTGCACCCATATCAAAAAGAAAAAACTCCTCTGTGATACGGTTTGTCAAATACAATAAACATTCTGACTATGAAAAATATTGTAGAGAAAAACTGTTGTTGTACGTTTCGTTCGATGAAAACGAAGAGACATTAAAACATAACTTCTCTACATGGGAGGCTGCATATGTTGTGTCTGAGACTATAGTGCACATCAATGAAGCTATATTTACCTACAATGTTAATCCAACATGGGGTGATCTAGAAATTGCACTTAATGACCTAGAAAACCCTGGCGATCATGATGAGACATTCACAAATCGAAAAACAACCAGAACTCCTTCTGAGTCCTACGAATTACAAGCGGATTTGCCTCGTCCTCTAGTAGGTGGAAATGAAAAACTTATCAATCTTGGTTTTCAAGTGACAAAACATCATTTCCTAATTGAAAATAATGAATACCATATAATAAGACGTATGTTGAATCGCGAACAACAAACAATTCTAAAGGACATTGCTCTTAAAAAATGCTTGAACATGTACAGTTCTGTGCACTTGTTCCTTACAGGCGGAGCAGGAACATGCAAGACATTCACAGTGAAAGAACTGTTCCAAATGCTTATACGAATCTATGATTCAAACAATTCCTTGGATGCTATGAAACCAAAGGTCATAATAGTTGCATACATAGGAAAAGATGCATATAATGTTGGTGGAACAACAGTTCACTCTGCACTTTTAATGCCTTTTAACAAGTCACGGTTTCTTCCACTTAGCAAAGAAATGTTGGATACATTATCTAAGCTTTATGATGAACTCCAACTTGTCTTTATAGATGAAGAATATTTGATTGGGAGTCGGTTCTTGTATTCCATTGACAACCGACTAAGAAGCATAAAACATGTGCACATGAAATACTTTGGAAACATTGACATGATATTCTGTGGGGATCTTTACCAGGCACAGCCCATCCAAGATTCTTTGATATTTGAACAACCTACCGTTAACATGAAAACAGTCACCCATGACTTCTGGAGAGAAAATATTAAATTCTTTGAGTTGCATACAACAATGCGCCAAACAGATGAAACATTCATTGCAATTCTGAATAGAATGTGCACAAACAACCAAACATATGATGACTTAACCTATATCAATTTGAGGTTCTTACGGATTTCACCAATAGACCCAACGTTCCCTTACCTCTTCTACAAAAATAAGGATGTTGCAATGCATAACAGCCACATGCTATCGCTCATGCATGGCGATGATATCATCATCAATTCAATTGACCTGGAAGAAGACAACCATGGAAATGTGTCACATCATGAACATTCAATCACTTTACCTTTGCATCTTGTCCTCAAATTAGAAATGTTGGTTGAAATATATGCCTATGACTATGATTCAAAGGATGGCTTGGTCAATGGTGCAGATGGAATACTCAAAGTCTATACAAAGACAGATAAACTCGATGTCCTTTGGATTAAGTTCCATGAACCGCATATAGGCAAGCGACAAGCAAACAAGTTGTCTTATCTATATAATTCAAACAATGGAAGTGATTGGACACCTATTTTGCGAATATCGAAGCCAGTATCGACATCAACAAAGATAGGTCGACTGAAGATTCCAAAACAGTTTCTGATTAAACTTGCATGTGCACCTACAGTCCACATATCACGAGGACTAACACTTGATAATGTTGCATTTCAGCCTGCTAGAATTCAGATACATGGACTTGTATACACGACATTGTCCCGTGTCAGAAGCATAGACTCGTATTTACTAAGTCCTCTTACAAAAGATAACTTCAAAGTGAAACATAAAGTTGATATTGAAATGGAACGACTCAAGATCACCACAAAATGGAAACTGCACTATGATTACCAATCCATACAAACAAATTCATCTGTATCAATTCTCTCGTTGAACACACGCATATTAAATGCACACATGGATGATCTACTGAATTACTATGATATAATGCAATCAGATATTCTGTGCTTGTAGGAAACACACATGGAATTATGCATGCAAAACAAACAATTCTCAAATCACAATTGCATATCAAGTTACATTACACATGTAGTGATGATACTGGTGAAAAAACATGTACCAATTTTGGACCATATACATATCGAAGAAAAGATTGTTGAAGTGGTGCTTGCAATTTTTTTTCCATGAAACATAAGTTGCAATACTGAATCTATATGCTACTCCTCATGAAACATTCTCCAACATAGTAGATTTTATTTCCAATGCATTGGGCCATTTCCATCTAAACGGACCCATTGTACTTGTAGGAGACTTCAATATTGACATGCTACAAAATAGTGGCAGAACAACACAATTGGAAAACTACATGTGGAAATACAGTCTCCGCTTTCTTTTGAACGACACAAGCCATCTGCAAAATGCACTTATTGACCATGTCCAGTCGAATGTGCCAATTCCTCAATACAGTATGTTTATCTTAGACACATATTGGTCTGATCACGATACAATTGGTATTGCACTTGAATTATGAGATATACATCAAACATATTGCAAAGTCATATTTCTATGTTTCAAACCATATCTGTATAGCTTGTTGCAAAAAAAAAGAATTTTGTTTTTATCCATCTTCTTGGTTTTCCCTAATTTGCACACATATTTTTCTAGTGAGCATACAGTTGATGTTGTACTTGAATTATAAAATATACATTATGAAAAGAAAAAAAAAAGGTACATCCTCCTAAAAACTATTTGTTACTCTATTCATCTTATTCTATTTTTTTTTGTAAATGTACATAGTACTTGATTTTTTCTTTACATATGAACTTATGTTCATATCCCTTTTGTTTTGTACTTTTGTTGATAGAAACAAACAAGAAAACTAGATGTCGCAAACAACTCCTACCAAGAGATGTAGAGGAATCCATGCAAAGGTGCATTTTTTCCTGCTCGTCTTCCATACTAAACAGTTTTTCGTTTACTTTGTCTGTATTTGTCGAACTTGTTTGTAGCTATGCCTTTTTTTTTTTTTTTTTTGCGCCTAGAGCCCGCCAACCTGCAGGTTTTATATCCAACAGAAATGCAATGTTGAGCCAGCCAGCCCGCAATTCCACTTGTCAATTTGTATATCGCCCAACTATGGGTGCTATTTGCAGGACACAAAACATTAGAGGCCCAATGTACAGCCCACACGTCCATGATCCAAATAAGTGGCTAAGTATGGAATAAGGGATCTGTGCATATTTGGTATGTATTGCTCGTTTCTGGGAGCCCACCAACCTTGGAGTCTCTGTGTCAATTTGTATACGGTGGAAATCACTAGAAGTAGAATGTTGAGCCGGCTAGCCCGCAAATCCACTTGTCAATTTGTATATCACAGAGTTCTGGATGCTATTTGTAAGGCACCAAACAATGGAGGCCCATTTTTGACCCCGTCAGCTCGAGAAACCGCGATCCAGAAACTGTACATGCTCTACAAAATCTCAGCCACCCCGCAAGTCCGCTTGTCAATTTGTATATCACGGAAGTGTGTCTGCTATTTGTAGGACACAGAACAATAGAGGCCTATTTTTTGAGCCCGCCAGCCCGAGAACCTGTGATCCTGAAAGTGGCCAAGTATGGAATGCAATATCCGTACATGCTCTATAAAATCTCATGTCCATACTTTATAAAGGTACATCTTTAGTTTTGCCTAGTTTCTACACATATTGATCTGGTAACCACAAAGTTGGTGTTGCACACGAATTATGAAATATGCACTGGGAGTCGGACCAAGCCCTTTGGTTTCCTTAGCCAATTTTATGTCCACAGGTGCCCTGCTACGCATTATCAGACTCTCGTTCCCCGTGTTCTGAGAAAGTGTACATGCTCTATAAAATATCAGCGACCCCGCAAGTCCTCTTGTCAATTTGTATATCGCGGAAGTTTGTGTGCTATTTGTAGGACACAAAACAATAGAGGCCTATTTTTTGAGCCCGCTAGCACGAGAACCCACGATCCAGAAAATGGTGAAGTATGGAATGCAATATCCGTACATTCTCTATAAAATATCATGTCCATACTTTATAAAGGTACATATATAGTTTTGCCTAGTTTCTACACATATTGATCTGGTCAGCACACGTTTAGTGTTGCACATGAATTATGAAATATGCACTATGAGTCGGACCAACCCCTTTGGTTTCCTTAGTCAATTCTATGCCCGCGAGTCCCGCACTATGCGTTATCAAACTCTCGTTCCCCGTGTTCTGAATGTGCATCTTGCATCGAAAACTTGGTAATCCATGTCTATGCTCATGGGTTCCCAAATGACAGAGTGGCAAATTTCATGTCCATCTACTCTTGCGCCCGAGACTTCGATGATCTACAATTGGACCTAGACTGGAAGCTTGCAACTCATTTGCTAATTTTATTTAATTAAATTGTACAATATCAATATTCATTATTAATAATTTAGTACTTAAAAATAATGTTTTTATATAATGTTAGCTATATAACATATATGTTATATGTTATACATGTAGACAATCGCAATATTGAACCCGCCAGTTCTGGAGTCCGTCTATCAACTTGTATATCACGGAACTCCCAGTGTTGCGTGGAGCACACGGGAAAATACAAGTGCAATGTTGAGCGAGCCAGCCTGAAGTCGACCGATAAATTTGTATATCGCGGAAGTCTGGGTGTTATTTGTAGGACACAGAACAATAGAGGCCCAATTTTCAGCTCGAGAACCCGCGATCCAAAAAGTGGCTAAGTATGGAATGAGGGATCCATACATGCTCTATGAAATATGATATCCATACTTATAAAAGTACATAAAGGGTTCATGGCCTAGCCGACCGAAAATAGTGTCTATTGTTCTGTCTCCTACAAATAGCACCCAGATTTTCGGAAATGCAAGGCATGGAAAGGAAATTTAAGGCATGGAAAGGAAATGCATATCATGGAAAGTCAAGGAAAGGATAGACATGTCAAGGAAAGGAAAGGAAAGGCATGCCAAGGCAAGTTCTTGGTCTAGGTATAACAGGGAAAGGGAAGTAAATGCAAGGAATTGAAAAGAAATTTATGCAAGGCATGGCATGGAAAGGCATGGCATGACAAGGAAAGGCATGGGAAGGAAACTCAAGGCATGGAAAGGAAAGACAATGCTTGGAATGACAATTCAAGGCAAGGCAAGGAAATGCAAGGCTAAGAAAGTAAATTCAAGGCGGGGCAAGGCATGGCAAGGAAAGGCAAGGCAATGAAAGGTAAGACATGGAAAAGAAAGACATGGCAAGGAAAAACATGGAAAGTAAAGGCAAGACATGACAAGAAAAGGGATGACAAGGCAAGGCATGGAAAGACAAGGCATGTAAAGACAAGGAAATACAAGGCATGGAAAAACAATGCAAGGGAAGGCGAGGTATGGAAATTCATGGAAAGACATGGAAAGACAAAGCATGGAAAGGAAAGGGATTGCAAGGAAATGCATGACAAGACATCGCTTGGTAAGACATGGAAGGAAAGGAAAGGGAAGGGAAGGCAAGGAAAGGAAAGGAAAGGATAGACATGGAAAGGTAAGGCATGAAAAGGCGAGGAAAGGCAAGGCAAGGAAATTCAATGCAAGGAAAGGAAACACAAGACAAGGTCAATTAGGTGTCACAAAACCCAATGTAATGTGGTTTTGAAACATGACACGATTAAGAGGAAAATTGCAAAAGAAAAAATATATTGTTTTCTCATATCATGGTTAATAACGTTGTTTGGATGTAATTTTAAACATTATTATGACCATATTAAGATGTAAATTAATCCATATATGTTTCCATTAGTACGTTATAGTTGAAATTGTTTTTTGGTATTAACACTTTTGGAGAAAATGGAAATTGGTGAATAGTGTTTTTTCTTTAATACATTAAGTGGAAAAATTGCAAATGGAAAAATTTATCCCTTAAAATTTTCTTTGAAATCTTTACAAGTTCATCAAGTTCTCCCATAACCCTTGCAGTAAGTATCACTTATATCTATGTTTCATTTGTATCATATGATTTTAATAATTTGGGAATGTGCATATAACTAAGATTGATATATTTAACCTTGAATTTTACAAGATATTGATTAGAGTGGTTTGAGTGATATAATAAGGGAGAAAGAAGGATTGATAATATCAATGGTTTGTATGCAATACATTCCACATGAATGTAACTAGAAAAAAAGGAGCCACATGCTTATCCAGATCTAGTTAAATACCATACATTCATCAACATAAAATAATCACATAATGAAATTCATAAAAAAACATGCCATGAAATGTATGTGTGTGTGTGTGTATTCATCATCATCTAAAATGTACATTTTTTATAAAATGGAAGATCATTCCAAATATACAAAATGATGGCAAGTTCCCTAACATAGAAAACTACCATATGGTGGAATATATACAAAATGACAGTCATTGGTCACTCATTGACCATTGCCACCCTCGCCACCCTTAGGAGAATCCCATAAATCTATCTCTCTTCTCTTAATCGAAGAATCACCTCAAGGAGTTTTTCACCTAGGCGTGGTTTGTCACTCCAAAGACTAGACAAAGAAATAACATTCTTATAAGTTTTTTTCCACAATGAATTAAAAGACTTACAAAATGATACCGTGTAATTCAACATAAGACAAATAACCACAAATGATACTAACAATCACGAGGATGTTACCCTCGTTTGTGACCCTAATCTCTCAGCGATGCCTCCCTGCATCAGTTATGAGGATAAAATCATGAAATTTACACAGATATGCATAAAAACAATTCCATTCATGATACACAACAATTGATCATCAACCCATTATCTCACCATGAATAATTTGGATAACGATGGTCCAGAGTTGTTGGCAGGTGGAGCGCTTGAATGTACAACCTTCTCCGAGGCAACATATGTTGTGGTAGCCTAAGTGGATGGTGTAGATGGAAATGGTGGTGGTGGTATGTGGCATACGAGTGCATCCACTATAGATGGATGTGATGGAAGAGGTGGTGAGGATGGTGGACTGTGGGTGCAACCAATAAGGATGAATGGGATTTGAAATATGGTGGGGGTGATAGGTGATACACCCCCATGGGTTGTACAAGGAATGGTATAACCCTTGTCTTGGAAACAGGTAACCCAAGAGTCATGGTAGGGTTCCCAAGGATTGGGATAGCCCTGTAGTTGGAGAAAAGTGATGCAACCTTCATACATATTAATAATTTTGTTATTAGTACCAACAATTAAAATTCAACAACATAAATAAAAAAAATTGAGATTTAAATGAGATTTGACTCAACACATGATACATGTGAAGGTGGTGACTTGTCCATCCCAGGTGGACATTTCTCATCATTGTATGGTACCACAACATGTAGAAACACAAGAACATTATATTTGAGCATGCCAGAAAATAAAGAAATCGCTATGGTGATTTTATCAAATGTGACACATACATGTGTATGCAGTACACCGAATGAACAAGCCTCCTCTATTGTTGCATTAGTGGTGGAGATAGAGATTGATGTACCTATCGGCATAGATGGTCTGCTATAGAGGCGTAGAAATTGCAAAACATCATACAATAAGATATCGAAATAAATACACACACACACACACACACACACATATATATATATATATATATATATATATATATATATATATATATATATATATATATATATATATATATATATATATATATATATATATA
>JZKD02S1329221.1:575125-593529 GCA_000966675.3 Picea glauca | reverse complement strand
GAATAGATCCTTCTGATATAAATAGTCTTCCATCTACATCTTCCATAACTGGTAGTTTTGGCCATTAAATTTCTCGACCCTAAACTTTCCATCTTCCGACATTGCTCCCACTCGAGCCAAGAACCCTCTTTTCCTACGAGTTACCTTTCGCTCTGATACAAGTTGTTAGAAAAATAGTACCATGTAGCAATAAAATAAAACAATTGGGGAAACAAAACACAGAAGATACACAATACAATAGAGACACAGATTTACATGGTTCACCCAGTGTGGGCTACATCCACTAAAGAAATTGCCAGGTCCTTCCTTTATTATTATCCATCATTTGAAGGGATACAACCTACAACAAACTCGCTATAACTTCCTCTTCTTTCTCTCACAGTCTCTTATCTCAAAATACAATATTTGCCATCAACGATAGCTGCAATACATTTCCCTCATAAAAGAGGGTTTCCTTCTAAGGAAAAAAAACCCCTAACATAATCTCTATCATTAGATTTGTGACCTTATAATGAACGGTCCAGATTTACAATGAAATTACAATATACATTTATAAGGAAATTTTTCCTTCGGGGGCTTCACCCCCGAACCCCTGCTGGGGGCCCGCTTGCCCCCCAGACCCCCCAGCCAGGGGGATATCCCCCCCAGACCCCGCAGAGGGTGTACCCCCCCTCTGCACTCCCTCGCGTGGAAGAGTGTACATACTTCTGGGGTTTAAATACTTCATGGGGTATAAAGATGGCTAAAATTAAAAGACCTCTAAATCAGGAAGATAATCAAGCTCCACATCCAACAAAAATGGATCTAAAATACTAATAATAGAACAAAATCAAATAGATATGATGTGTATGTTCAAGTCCTAATTAGAGGGTCAAACTCTTATCAAATCATCTTCTGCAATCATCGATACCTCCAATAGTTTTTGATATTTTCAACAGCATGACTGAGCACTTTGAGCTCCTTGTTTGACAGTTGGGTGCTTGTTGACCATAAATAGAAAATCCTTTTATCTTGTTTACCTTATGCCTTTAAATTTGGAAAGGGATATTGATATTCAACAATTTAATTATTATATTTCATTTAGAACCTTTTCCAAATGATCTGGAAACAATAAGACCTGATCTGGGAAAAATTAAGAGCGGTCTCCCAGTCTCTGCTCTTTCGGTGGCTTGGGGACCAATATTTATGGTTAGTAAGACACTGGAAATTTTGGTTTTGGTGGCTAATAATGCCTTTCAAAACCTGTGCAAGCCACCGAAACCGTAGCCTTGAGAAATCCTTTATTACTTGTGACTTCCCTCCTGGAACTCAGGCTATGGTTGAACATGTGGCTTGATTTGTTGCTTGATACCTAGGATTTGCCACCTGCATGACCCTAAACAGAAGAATGTACTTTTGAAAGATAATTATTCTTCTTTTCTTTGATAGTCTTTCTCTTTCATTTCCATCAAGTAAACAAAAGGTTTTACACACAACAATTGAAATATATTTGGTATCTTAACCTTGACAGCCTTCCAATCACTAAATCTGACATCTTTTCCTTCCCCAAGCCATGTTTTAACCTTTTGACATGTTGTATGCAATGCACGTTTGGTTTCCTGTGGAAATGCCACTATATGGAGAAATTGCTTCCACATTTTGGAAGCTACTTGTATTTACCCTTACACTCAGCCAGGAAAATATCCACGCTCAGAAAATGCATCCATTTTTGTGAATCCATCAAGCGTTTCTTTCTGCAGTCACTTCCCTACCACTACAAGGACCAGTGGCTGCATCATTGGAACTACTGAAATGAATTTCTTTGATGGGATCCTTATCATGAGAATTATAATGAAAAGGACAATGCTTTGTTGTGTTATACAATTGAATTGCAATCCACCTAGGCGATTGCATGTTTTCTCATAGGCGAACTACTGCAGGAGAGCTAACTTTGTTGGTGCATCAATACAGAATTGAGGAGGAGCATAGCGTTATTCTTGGTGTGTCGATTTATGCCTAAGCTCGTGGATTTAATAATGCAACTGCTCATATAACTTGTCGATGACGAGTAGAGTGTATGGTAGACTTGGCGCTCAGCGTTGGGCTTTGACATGTGGACTCGGCTTGTGAATTGACTTGGAGTTTAGAATAATAACATAAGAATAGGACATATATCTTTAAATCATGTCTTGGCATGTGAATAAGTCATGGCTTTGGTATAGGAGAAGTAGCTTTGGTTAACGAGGTAACTTTAGGATTAGAACATGTGCACACACCTTTTGTGGATTTTTTCGATATTTTATTTGACAATATAAAAAGGATTTAAACTAAGTTTCTAAGAAATACTAACCAAGTTTTGGAATGCAGGTCAATGATAGTGTCACAAGGGTCTGAAGCAAACATAATCAATAGGAACTTAATGAATAATTTGAAGATATGGATTATGGAAAATGACCAAAGAAAATGATAAATTAAGCCCAAAAGAATGAAATTCCTCAAAATTTACCAAACCATTTGAGGAGATAACATCTGGCTCCAACTGGTATGGAGACCTTCCTATGAGGCTCCAAGAACCTAGTAGTTCCATTCGCCTTTACCATTGGGCTATGGATTCATTTGGCCCTTATAACTGATCCTCTGCAAAACTGCAGCATGTTGTAACCTGCTCTACTTATTCAACAAACAATAACTGAAAGAGTCTACTTGTTCATAGAGGGAGATTATTTTCTTATCTACTCCTACTCTAACCTTTGTATTGCTTCTTAATCAAGTAAACTCATGCTTCCAATGAAGCCATGTCAGAAACTAATTTACTGAACCTGTTCTTGATCTTAACCCGAAAAACAATGGAATCCATATCATGCAGCAATATAGTTGATAACAGAAACAATATTTGTCTAACAAAAATGTTTTGACATCCATGCTACTCATAGATTCCAAATAATCAACAATAGGGTCATAAATTTCACAAAGAAATACCTCTTCATGACATTGTTTCAACTGAAAATTGAAGTGATCATGGCTGCCTTCACTGATATCGATGTTGAATGTAAACTGTTCTTCCTCTATCAGAGGAAAATACAAGCTCAACTGTTGATTTGAACCTTTCTTCTCCTCTTCATAATATCTCTGTAATTTGAATTCATCATGATGATACGCTAGCCTATCACAACTGACAGTTTTTGAAAGAAAAGAAAAGATATGTTTGTTATCTTCATTGCAATTTTGATCAATAGACTCATAACTAACATCAACCACAACATGCACACATTTTTTATCATCTCTCTACTGAAAAATAGAACTAGATGAAATTCTAGTAGACAACAAGCCTTCACAAATCTCGAAATATTCTTCCTCATCACTGTAATGGTCAAATATAGGAGCATAAAGATAAGATCCTAATGACAAAGGTGAATATTCTTGTATAGAAGTATCAACAATAAAATCTTGAAAGAGATTTGGAAAAATATCGCCTTGTTCCTTATCATAATTTGAAACAACATATTCATAAGGAGAAGGAGGATCTTCCTGATGCTCTAGCTGGAGATTAGACAGTCCTTGAAAATCTTGTTCCTCATGGTTACTGCAACTTCCCTTGATCTGCAAATCAAAAAACTGAGGGCTGCCCTTAGTACCCACTGTAAATTCAAAACTGTTACATGTTGTTCCTTCAATCTGCCCATCGTCTTTTAATTTTTCAAAGGGAACAATCTGATCTTCATGAAAATCTAAGATAGTAGATGCATTTAGTACAATGTCAAAAGAATATAGATTATGGTTAACATCCCGAATATCATCAACATCTCGATCATAATGAGAGGTATCTTCTATTGCAACAAAATCTTCATGAATTTTTAGTTCTTTATTCAATAAATTGAATTCATGACAACATTCGGGATATAGAAGATTAGCTAGAAATTTGTCTTTACAAAACACATGAAATGTAGCATGAAAATATGCCAAAGGGATGAGACTGGCAATAGGAAGAGACCGGTACCAATCACAAGCAATTCCCTCTAATGAAAAAACTGAAAATCTTAATTTGAACATCCTCATGTACAATTTCAAGCTGATGAATAAAGTCATGAAAATCCAACAAGTGTTCAGCTGGCACTTTCCACTCTTCTCCTCAAAATTTAGAAATATTACATTCCCATTCATCTCTACTAGGAACTGCATTAGGGTAACCAAAAATGCTTGAGAAATCGCAAAATGCATGCCTCTTCGCTAAGATCTGGTTCATTTCATACCAGTGGAGTCGCCAATAGATCCGTTCTTCATGGAGTTGCCAGATAGATGATTACAACCGAAATAGTGTCCAGCCTTTGTCTATCATCAAAGTTGGATCTATACCATCTCCCAAGGAAGCTGAGCTTCAATCTCCATTCCTCGGCAACGACGCCAATTTGTTATCACTCCAGGAGTCCTTCTTAGGTTGTAGGTAGAAGAAGTTTGGTAACTTAAAATATGTTTTGGTTTTCTGTGTAGGTTGGATCAAATGGGACACATAAACTATTGGCTCACACTTAAGACACTTAGTAATATAATCATATGAGACAATGATTTCAAAAGTGTATAATCAAATGAGTAACTGAGTGGTGGGTGAAGAAAGTCTATATCTATCAACCAGATCAAATGTGTAATGGGATAAATAAATATAGCATAGATTACTTATTAAATCAGTGTTTATGAGTTGACCAATGAGATGATAGTCATTTGCAACTAGATACACTTAGACAACAGTAATCAATCAAGCACAGAAAAAGAGAGAAGATGATAATCTGACATAAACAGTGAAAGGAACTTGTGATTTGTATTATATGTAAAAGGTCTCAGTACAATATCAACATGGTCTAGTCTCCAGACTCAAACCCTTGTCTCCTTCAAAACACTAGGATTTATAGCCTTTACATAACAGTTTATGATCCTATTAAAAGGGATATAGAATACTAATAATAGAAAAAAATCAAATAGATATGATGTGTAGGATCAAGTCCTAATTCGAGGGTCAAACTCTTATCAAATCATCTTTAGCAATCATCGACAACTTCAATAGTCTTTGATATTTCAATAGCATGACTGGGCACTTTGAAATCCTTCTTTGATAGTTGGGTGCTTGTTGACCATAAATAGAAAATCCTTTTATCTTGTTTACCTTAATATCTGCCTTTAAATTTGGAAAGGGATATTGATATTTATCAATTTAATTATTATATTTCATTTAGAACCTTTTTCCAAATGATCTAGAAACAAGAAGACTTGATCTGGGCAAAATTAAGAGCGCTCTGCCAGTCTTTGCGCTTTCGGTGGCTTGGGGACCAAGATTTATGGTTAGTAAGCTACCAAAAATTTTGGTTTTGATGGCTAATAACACCTTTTGAAACCTGTGAAAGCCATCGAAACTGTAGGCTTGAGAAATCCTTTATTATTTGTGACTTCCCTCCTAGAAATTAGGCTATGGTTGAATATGTGGCTTGATTTGTTGCTCGATACCTAGGATCTGCCACCTGCATGACCCTAAACTGAAGAATGTACTTTTGAAAGATACTTATTCTTCTTTTATTTGATAGTCTTTCTCTATCATGGCCATCAAGTAAACAACAGGTTTAACACTCAACAACTGAAATATATTTGGTATCTTAACCTCGACAGCCTTCCAATTGCTAAATTTGACATATTTTCCTTCCCCGAGCCATGTTTTAACCTTTTGAATTGTTGTATGCAATGCACATTTGGTTTCCTATGGCAATGCCACTATCTGGAGCAATGGTTTCCACATTTGGGCAACTACTTGTATTTACCCTTATGCTCAGCCAGGGAAATATCCACGCTCAATAAACACATCCATTTTTGTGAATCCATCAAGCGTTTCTTTCTCCAGTCACTTCGCTACCACTACAAGGACCAGTGGTTGCATGCGTTTTCCCCAATGGTACTAATGCATATACTTTCTGACTGCTCATACTATATATAGGAGAGCCACTTGGAGCACACCTTCGCATAGGCACTACGATTTTATCAATCACCAAGTCTTATAGAAGTAATTGGATATCCTGCACAACTGATCCAAATCGGTACATGGTTCTTTCTTCTGTGCCATCTAAACAAGATGAAGTCCAACATGAATCGAATACAACAACACTGACCCAAGAGTTGTGACCCTCACCCTAGGTCACCACAACACGATCTTCCATACTCCTGATCCAGGTGGATATTGGTGGCCACCCACCTATTCCACTTGGACCCACACCATTGTTTCTTTCAGTTTTTTAGTTTCCTTAATTGTAGCACAATTTACTATTTTTAGCAATTTTTCAGGTCCTGAACTTCTAGAGCCGTTTTGAGGGCCTAAATGACGTTTTTTGGACATTCATGAGCAACGAATATGAGTCTGTTCTAGACTCGATATTCACTGTTAGCAGTGTAGTCCTTGCATATATATTTATAATGATGTATCATGTGCATCAAACGGAGATAGTATGCCAATGTTATGACCTCAAGAAATTGATGTACCAATTTACCCCAACGGGGCCCATATTCTGGCATTTCATCTCCTAGGGTTAGGTTTTTGGATGTTAGGGTTTTCCATTGTTTCTCAATAATATATAGGCCTTCGAGCCTCATTGCAACACAAAGTTCAGAGGCCAGTAGCCGCCACATCTCTTCACAGAGATAAGCTACCAGTGCCCGAGCTATTTTATTTGCATTCTGTCTGTAAGCATATTTCAGTCATTTGTTGTTAATGAAATGAAGTTTCACTTCTGCTGCATCTCTGCATTTATGTGTATTTTTGTATTTCATTGTGTTCCTGCATAAATTCGGATTAGTGGTATCAGAGAAGTATTCTCTTTCTCTATCCTTCTTTGCATGTCTCCAATGAGGTCAGGGTATAAGGATTTAGGGCTCGATTTGGTTGAACCATTGCAGGATCAACCTCGCAAACCCCGACGGCCACCCATGGGGGGAGAAAATAAAGATAAGGGAGTAGGAGATCCTATCAAATTATTTCTTGAGAAGGCCCTCGAGAAACAAAGGAATGTGATGATGGACAACTTTTCCCAGATCCTTCAACAACTGCCCACTGTCAGCGCATCTACATCCAACAACCACTCTGGAGGTGCCACTCCCTTTCAGGTACAAGTAAACTTTGACATTCCCATATTTGATGGCCAAATAGATGCATATGTCGTTGATAGATGGTTGAATCTATTAGAAGGATATTTCTCGGTTCATGACTTTGTTGACCAAGAAAGGATTATTTTTTCACTCCTTAAAGCCACCCCCAATGTCAAGGATTGGTGGGAAACCTACTAGGAAAAGCAGAGCGAGGGGCAACCCTTTTTGTTCTTGGTCGCACCCACTTGGAATTTTTTCTGAGACGCCATCAAGGAACAATATTATCCTGTGGGGAGCTATGAGGACAAATACATACAATAGACTACGCTGCGGCAGCAAAGGGACCAAGATGTGCATGAGCTAACGAATCTATTTCATACCCTATGCACAAAGTTGGGTATCAAAGATTCAGAGAAACATTTGGTGTTAAAGTACAGTAGTTGTCTTCATAGATACATTCAGGAGGAAATGGAGTTCCTCAACATCTCCTCTCTTGGTGTGGCATACCGGTATGCTACCAAGATTGAGCAGAAGTTCAATCAGAAGAAGCGAGACTTTGGGTCTGCAAATCAAAAGTAAGTGAAAGGTACCCCCAAACCGCCAAACAAAGGACCAAGCTAAGGCGGGGTGACCGAGGACAACCCGCCAAAGCCGCAAGTAAAGAACAACATCACAAAGCCAAAAAAGGACATGGCGAAGTGGTGTGAGTTACATAAGAGCTCCACTCACAACACAAGTGAGTGTCGTACCAAGTAGACACTGGTAGCCGAGTTGAAGGCTTATGAATCAGATGCAGGATCTGACTCTAAATCAGAACCTGACAAGGGGAATGACAAGGGGAAGCAGATTATTGATGTTGGACACCAAGATCACTAAGTCCACAACTTTCCATCTGCAAACTGATGGCCAGACAAAGGTCGTCAACCAGATGATTGTACACATTATGTGCATGTACAACTCAAAGAATCCATGCACAGGGGATGAGAGCCTCCCCTATGTACAAAACAGCTACAACCAGGCTCTCCATAGCTCAACTAGCAACAACCCCTTTCAAGTCAGCTTGGGATTCCAACCACTATGTCCCAATGACGTAGCCATGCCATTTGCGGTTAGTCGAGCAAATTTAGCCCATGTTCAATCTGAGGTTGACAAGGCAAACAACTTCATTGATCACATTCAACACATCCGCCAACAAGTTTATGACATCTTGGACAGAGCCAATGCTAAGTACAAGCAATGACATGATCAACATCGAGTGCCACACAACTTCCAGGTGGGCGACAAAGTGTGGCTACATTTGCAAAAGGAGCCCCTCGCTGGACCCTACCGCAAGATTCGCTCGCTCTGATATAGGCCATACACCATCACCAAGGATGTAGGGGACAATTCCTTTGAGCTCGGTATTCCACCATTCCTTAGTCTACACCCAGTTTTCAATGTGGACCGCCTTTGGCCCTACTTTCCACCTCTACTAGACACATCCGACATGGCAGAACAACTCACACCAACAGAGTTAAACCCAAATTGCATGGAACAAGCCACAACTGATTGGATTATGGACACACAGATCAAGAACACCCACCAATAGAGGATCCATCTATATTGAGTTGTCAAAGTAGGCCAACTCCTTCACATGGGCAAGTGGCTCACTAGGGACCAAGTTCAGGAAAAGTTTCCTCATCTCATGGAGGAACTCAACGCAATGGGGACCATTGCCTCCTAAGGGGGGAGGAATGATCCAGGTGCATATTGGTGGCCACCGCCTATTCCACTTGGACCCACACCATTGCTTCTTTCAGTTTTTTAGTTTCCATAATTATAGCACAATTTACTATTTTTAGCAGTTTTTCAGGTCTTGAACTTCTGGAGCTGTTTTGAGGCCCTAAACAATGTTTTTTGGGCATGAATAATGCAACGAATATGAGTTCGTTCCAGACTCGATATTCGCTTTCAGCAGTGTATCCCTTGGATAGATCTTTCTAACAATGTATCATGTGCATCAAATGGAGATAGTATGCCAACATTACGACCCCAGGAAATTGATGAAGAAATTTACCCCAACGGGGTCCATATTTTGGTGTTTCATCTCCTAGGGTTAGGTTTTTGGATGTTAGGGTTTTCCATTGTTTCTCAATAATATATAGGCCTTCGAGTCTCATTAAAACATGGAGTTCAGAGGCTAGTAGCTACCACATCTCTTCACAGAGATAAGCTACCAACGTCTGAGCTATTTTATTTCCATTCTTCCTGTAAGCATATTTTAGTCATTTGTTGTTAAGAAAATGAATTTTTACTTCCGCTGCATCTCTGCGTTTATGTGTATTTCTGTATTTCATTGTTTTCTTTCATAAATCTAGATTAGTGGTATCAGAGTAGCCTGCTCTTTCTTGATCCTTCTTTGCATGTCCCCAACCAAGATGGGGTATAAGGAGTTAGGGTTCGATCTGGTTGAACCGTTGCAAGATCAGCCTCGCAAACCCCGATGGCCACCCATGGAGGAAGAAAAGAAAGATGAGGGAGCAAGAGATCCTATCAAATTATTGCTTGAGGAGGCCCTTGAGAAACAAAGGAACATGATGATGGACAACTTTGCCCAGATCCTTCAACGACTGCCCACTGTTAGCACATCTACATACAAAAGCCACTCTGGTGGCGCCACTCCTTTTAAGCTACAAGTAAACTTTGACATTACCATATTTGAGGGCCAAATAGATGCATATGTCATTGATAGATGGTTGAATCTATTAGAAGGATATTTATTGGTTCATGACTTTTCCAACTGAGAAAGGATTATTTTTGCACTCCTTAAAGCCACCCTCTCTGTTCTCGGTCGCACCCACTTTGAATTCTTTCTGAGATGTCATCAAGGAACAATATTATCCTGTGGGGAGATATGAAGACAAATACATACAATGGACTACGCTACGTCAACAAAGGGACCAAGATGTGCATGAGATGATGAATCTATTCCATACCCTATGCACAAAGTTGAGTATCAAAGATTCAAAGAAACATTTGGTGTTAAAGTACCACAATTGTATTCATAGATACATTCAGGAGGAAATGGAGTTCCTCAACGTCTCCTCTCTTAGTGCAGCATAACAGTATGCTACCAAGATTGAGCAGAATTTCAAATAGAAGAAGAGAGACTTTGGGTCTGCGAATCATAAGCAAGGGAAAGGTACCCCCAAACCACCGAACAAAGGACCAAGCTAGGGCGGCACAACCCAGGATAACCCGCCAAAGCCACAAGAAAAGAACAACATCATGAAGCCAAAAAAGGACATGGGGAAGTGGTGTGAGTTGCATAAGAGATCCACTCACAACACAAGTGAGTTCCATGCCAAGAAGTCACTGGTAGCCGAGTTGAAGGCTTCTGAATCGGATGTAGGATCTGACTCTGAATTAGAACCCGACAAGGGGAATGACAAGGGGAAGAATATTATCGATGCTGGACACCAAGCTCACCAAGTCCATAGCTTTCTAATCGCAAAATGATGGCCAGACAGAGTTCGTCAACCAGATGATTCTACACATTTTGCGCATGTACAACTCACAGCATCCACGCATATGGGATGAGAGCCTTCCCTATGTACAACATAGCTACAACTGGGCTCTCAATAGCTCAACCAGCCACAACCCCTTTCAGGTGGGCTTGGGATTCCAGCCACTATGTCCCATTGACGTAGCCATGCCATTTGCTGCTACTCGGGTAGATTCAACCCATGTCCAGTCTGAGGATGACAAGGTAAACAACTTCATTGAGCACATTCATCACATCTGCCAACAGTTTCATGACTTATTGGACAGAGCCAATACTAAGTACAAGCAACGACATGATCAACAACGGGTCCGACATAACTTCCAGGTGGGTGACAAAGTGTGGCTACATTTGCAAAAGGAGTGCCTTGTTGGACCCTGCCGCAAGATTCACCCACTCCGATATGGGCCATAGACCATCACCAAGGCTATAGGGGAGAATAGATTTGAGCTTGGTATTCCACCATCCCTTGGTCTACACCCAGTGTTCAATGTGGACCACCTTCAACCCTACTTTCCATCTCTACTGGACACATCCGACATGGTAGAACAACTCACACCAAAAGAGTTAAACCTAGATTGCATGGAACAAGCCACAAATGATCGGCTTATGGACTCAATATTCATTTTCAGCGGTGTATTCCTCGAATAGATATTTCTAACGATGTGTGATGTGCGTCAAACGAAGATAGTATGCCAACGTTACAACCCCGGGAAATTGATGTACCAATTTTCCCCAACGCGACCCATATTCTGGTGTTTCATCTCCTAGGGTTACATTTTTGAATGTTAGGGTTTTCCATTGTTTCTCAATAATATATAGGCCTTCGAGCCTCATTGTAACACTGAGTTTAGAGGCCAGTATCCACCACATCGCCTCTTAGAGATAAGCTACCAGCGCCCGAGCTATTTTATTTCCATTCTGCCTGTAAGCATATTTCAGTCATTTGTTGTTAATGAAATGAAGTTTTACTTCCACTGCATCTCTGCGTTTATGTGTATTTATGCATTTCATTGTGTTCCTTCATAAATTTGGATTAGTGGTATCAGAGAAGCCTGCTCTTTCTCGATCCTTCTTTGCATGTCCCCAATGAGGTCGGGGTATAAGGAGTTAGGGATCGATCTGGTTGAACCGTTGCAAGATCAGCCTCACAAACCCAGATGGCCGCCCATGGGGGAAGAAAAGAAATATGAAGGAGTAGGATATCCTATCAAATTATTGCTCGAGGAGGCCCTCAAGAAACTAAGGAATGCGATGATGGACAACTTTTCCCAGATCCTTCAACGATTGCCCACTGTCAGCGCATCTACATCCAACAACCACTCTGGAGGCACCACTCCTTTTAAGGTACAAGTAAACTTTGACATTCCCATATTTAAGGGCCAAATAGATGCATATGCCGTTGATACATGGTTGAATCTGTTAGAAGGATATTTCTCAGTTCATGACTTTTCCGACAAAGAAAGGATTATTTTTGCACTCCTTAAATTCGCCCCCCATGTCAAGGACTGGTGGGAAACCTACTAGGAGAAAGAGAGTGAGGGGGAACCCTCTCTATTCTCGGTCGCACGCACTTGGAATTATTTCCAAGACACCATCAAGGAACAATATTATCCTGTGGGGAGATATGTGGACAAATACATACAATGGACTATGCTGCGGCAACAAAGGGACCAAGATGTGCATGAGCTGGGGATTCTGTTCCATACCCTACGCACAAATTTGGGTATCAAATATTTAGAGAAACATTTGGTGTTAAAGTACCACAGTTTTCTTCATAGATACATTCAGGAGGAAATGGAGTTCCTCGATGTCTCCTCTCTTGGTGTGGCATACCGGTATGTTTCCAAGATTGAGAAGAAGTTCATACAGAAGAAGAGAGACTTTGGGTCTGGGAATTAGAAGCAAGGGAAAGGTACCCCCAAACTGTCGAAAAAAATACCAAGCCAAGGCGGGGTGACCCAGGAAAATCTTTCAAAGATGCAATCAAAGAACAACAACACGAAGCCAAAAAAGGACAAGGGGAAGTGGTGTGAGTTCTATAAGATCTCCACTCACAACACAAGTGAGTGTCGTGCCAAGTAGTCACTGGTAGCCGAGTTGAAGGCTTATGAATCGGATGCAGTATCCGACTCTGAATCAGAACTCGACACCAAGCTCACCAAGTCCACAACTTTCCATCCACAAACTGATGGCCAGACAGAGGTCGTCAACCAAATGATTGTACACATTATGTGCATGTACAACTCAAATTATCCACGCACATGGGATGAGAGCCTCCCCTATGTACAACACAACTACAACTGGGCTCTCCATAGCTCAACCAGCCACAACCCCTTTCAGGTGGGCTTGGGATTCTAGCCACTATGTCCCATTGATGTAGACATGCCATTTGTGGCTACTCGGGAAGATTCATCCCATGTCCAGTCTGAGGCTGATAAGGAAAACAACTTCATTGAGCGCATTCAACACATCCGCCAACAAGTTCATGACATCTTGGACAAAGCCAATGCTAAGTACAAGCAACGACATGATCAACATCGGGTGCCACACAACTTCCAGGTGGGAGACAAAGTGTGGCTACATTTGCAAAAGGAGCGCCTCGCTGGACCCTACCACAAGATTCACCCACTCCGATATGGGCCATACACCATCACCAAGGCTATAGGGGATAATGCGTTTGAGCTCGGTATTTCACCATTCCTTGGTATACACCCAGTGTTCAATGTGGATTGCCTTCAACCCTACTTTCCACCTCTACTGGACACATCCGACATGGCAGAACGAATCACACCAAAATAGTTAAACCCAGATTGCATGGAACAAGCTACAATTGATTGGATTATGGACACATGGATAAAGAAGACCCACCAGCAGAGGATCCATCTATTTCGAATTGTCAAAGTAGGCCAACGCCTTCACCAAGGCAAGTGGCTCACCAGGGACCAAGTTCAGCAGAAGTTTCCTCATCTCATGGAGGAACTCAATGCAATGGGGACCATTTCTTCCTAAGGGGGGAGAAATTATCAAGGTGGATATTGGTGTCCAACCACCTATTCCACTTGGACCCACACCATTGATTCTTTCATTTTTTCAGTTTCCTTAATTGTAGCACAATTTACTATTTTTAGCAGTTTTTAGGGTCCTGAACTTCCAGAGCCGTTTTGAGGCCCTATACGACGTTTTTTGGGCATGCATGATGCAGCGAATATGAGTCCGTTCCTAACCCGATATTCGTTGTCAACAATGTATTCCTCAGATAGATATTTCTAATGATGTATCATGTGCGTCAAAGGGAGATAGTATCAATGTATGTGCGTCTCGGGAAATTGATGTACCAATTTACCCCAACGGGGCCCATATTCTGGTGTTTCATCTCCTAGGATTAGGTTTTTGGATGTTAGGGTTTTGCATTGTTTCTCAATAATATATAGTACTTTGAGCCTCATTGTAACACTGAGTTTAGAGGCTAGTAGCCACCACATATCTTCTCAGAGATAAGCTACCAACGCCGGAGCTATTTTATTTCCATTCTGTTTGTAAGCATATTTTAGTCATTTGTTGTTAATGAAATGAAGTTTTACTTCCATTGCATCTCTACGTTTATGTGTATTTTTTTATTTCGTTGTGTTCCTGCATAAATAAAGATCAATGGTATCAACGCAATCTGCTCTTTCTCGATCCTTCTTTGCATGTCCCCAACGAGGTCAGGGTATAAGGAGTTAGGGCTCGATCTGGTTGAACCGTTACAAGATCAACCTCACAAACCCCGAAGACCACCCATGGGGGAAGAAAAGAAATATGAGGGAGTAAGAGATCCTATCAAATTATTGCTCGAGGAGGCCCTTGAGAAACAAAGTAATGCGATGATGGACAACTTTACCCATATCCTTCAATGAATGCCCACTGTCAGCGCATCTACATCCAACAACCACTATGGAGGTGCCACTCCTTTTAAGTTACAATTAAACTTTGACATTCCCATAATTGAGGGCCAAATAGATGCAGATGTTGTTGATAGATGGTTGAATCTGTGAGAAGGATATTTCTCGGTTCATGACTTTTCCGACTGAGAAAGGATTATTTTTGCACTCCTTAAAGTCGCGCCCCATGTCAAGGACTGGTGAGAAACCTACTGGGAGAAACAGAGTGAGGGGGAACCCTCTCTGTTCTCGGTCGCACCCACTTGGAATTCTTTCTGAGACACCATCAAGGAACAATATTATCCTGTGGGGAGCTATGAGGACAAATACATACAATGGACTACGTTGCGGAAGCAAAGGGAGCAAGATATGCATGAGATAACGAATCTGTTCCATACCCTATGCACAAAGTTGGGTATCAAAGATTCAAAGAAACATTTGTTGTTAAAGTACCGCAGTTGTCTTCATAGATACATTTAGGAGGAAATGGAGTTCCTCAACGTCTCCTCTCATGGTGCGACATACCGATATGCTGCCAAGATTGAGCAGAAGTTCAAACAGAAGAAGTGAGACTTTGGGTCTGTGAATTAGAAGCAAGGGAAAGGTACCCTCAAACCGCCGAACAAAGGAAGAAGCGAAGGCAGGGCGACCGAGGACAACCCGCAAAATCCGCAAGCAAAGAACAACATCATGAAGCCAAAAAAGGACATGGGGAAGTGGTATTATTTCCATAAGAGCTCCACTCACAACACAAGTGAGTGTCATGCCAAGAATTCACTGGTAGTCGAGTTGAAGGCTTCTGAATTGGATGTAGGATCCGACTCTGAATTAGAACCCGACAAGGAGAATGACAGGGGGAAGAAGATTATCGATGTTGGACACCAAGCTCACCAAGTCCACAGCTTTCCATCCGCAAACTAATGGGAAAACATAGGTCATCACCAGGATGATTGTACACATTTTGTGCATGTACAACTCAAAGAATCCACACACATGGGATGAGAGCCTCCCCTATGTACAAAAAAACTACAACTGGGATCTCCATATCTCAACCTAGCACAGCCCCTTTCAGGTGGGCTTGGGATTCCAGCCCCTATGTCCCATTGACATAGCCATGCCATTTGTGGCTACTCAGGTAGATTTAGTGCATGTACAGTATGAGGCTAACAAGGTAAACAACTTCATTGAGCGCATTCAAAAAATCTTCCAACAAGTTCATGACATCTTGGACAGAGCTAATGCTAAGTACAAGCAATGACATGATCAACAGTGGGTGCCACACAACTTCCAGGTGGGCGACAAAGTGTGGCTACATTTGCAAAAGGAGTGCCTCGCTAGACCCTACCGCAAGAATCACCCGCTCCGATATGGGACATACACCATCACCAAGGTTGTAGGGGACAATTCCTTTGAACTCTGTATTCCACCATTCTTTAGTCTACACCTAGTATTCAATGTGGACCGCCTTTGGCCCTACTTTCCACCTCTACTGGACACATATGACATGGCAAAACAACTCACACCAACAGAGTTAAACCCAGATTGCATGGAACAAGCCACAACTGATCGGATTATGGACACACAGATCAAGAACACCCACCAACATAGGATCCAATTATATCAAGTTGTCAAAGCATGCCAACTCCTTCACCAGGGAAAGTGGCTCACGAGGGACCAAGATCAGCAGAAGTTTCCTCATCTCATGGAGGAACTCAATGCAATGGGGACCATTGCTTCCTAACGAGGGAGGAATGATCTAGGTGGATATTGGTGTCCAACCGCCTATTGCACTTAGACCCACACCATTGTTTCTTTTAGTTTTTCAGTTTCCTTAATTGTAGCACAATTTACTATTTTTAGCAGTTTTTTAGGTCCTAAACTTTCGGAGCCGTTTTGAGGCCCTAAACGACGTTTTTTGGGCATGAATGATACGAGGAATATGAGTATGTTCCTGACTTGATATTTTCTATTAGCAGTGTAGTCCTCAGATAGATATTTCTAACGATGTATCATGTGCGTCAAACAGAGATAGTATGCCAACGTTACGACCTCAGGAAATTGATGTGCAAATTTACCCCAACGGGGCCCATATTCTAGCGTTTCATCTCCTAGGGTTTCGGTTTTTGGATGTTAGGGTTTTCCATTGTTTCTCAATAATATATAGGCCTTCAAGACTTATTATAACACAGAGTTCAGAGGCCAGTAGCCGAAACATCTCTTCTCAAAGATAAGCTACCAATGCCCGAGCTATTTTATTTTCATTCTGCCTGTAAGCATATTTCAGTCATTTGTTGTTAATGAAATGAAGTTTTACTTCCCCTGCATCTCTGCGTTCATGTGTATTTCTGTATGTCATTGTGTTATTGCATAAATCCATATCAATGGTATCAGAGCAGCCTTCTCTTTCTCGATCTTTCTTTCCATGTCCCCAACGAGGTTGGGGTATAAGGAGTTAGGGCTCGATCTGGTTGAACCGTTGCAAGATTAGCCTCGCAAACCCCGATGACCGCCCATGGGGGAAGAAAAGAAATATGAGGGAGCAGGATATCCTATCAAATTGTTGCTCGAGGAGGCCCTCGAGAAACAAAGGAATGTGATGATGGACATCTTTGCCTAGATCGTTCAAAGGTTTCCCATTGTCAGTGCATCTACATCCAACAACCACTCTGGAGGCGCCACTCCTTTTAAGGTACAAGTAAACTTTGACATTCCCATAGTTGAGGGCCAAATAGATGCATATGCCATTGATAGATGGTTTAATATGTCAGAAGGATATTTATCGGTTCATGACTTTTCCGACCAAGAAAGGATTATTTTTGCACTCCTTAAAGCCGCCCCCCATGTCAAGGACCGGTGGGAAACTTACTGGGATAAACAGAGCGAGGGTGAACCCTCTCTATTCTCGGTCGCACCCACTTAGAATTCTTTTTGAGACGCCATAAGGGAACAATATCATCCTGTGGGGAGCTATGAGGACAAATACATACAATGGACTACGATGTGGTAGCAAAGGGACCAAGATGTGCATGAGCTGACAAATCTATTCCGTACCCTACACCCAAAGTTGGGTATCAAATATTCGGAGAAAAATTTGGTGTTAAAGTACTGCAGTTATCTTCATAGATACATTCAGGAGGAAATGGAGTTCCACGACGTCTCCTCTCTTGGTGCGACATACCGGTATGCTGCCAAGATTGAGAAAAAGGTCAAACAGAAGAAGCGAGACTTTGGGTCTATGAATCAAAAGCAAGGGAAAGGTACCCCCAAACCACCGAGCAAAGGACCAAGCCAAGGCGAGGTGACCCAGGACAACCCGCTAAAGCCGCAAGAAAAGAACAACATCACGAAGCCAAAAAAGGACATGGGGAAGTGGTGTGAGTTCCATAAGAGCTCCATTCACAACAGAAGTGAGTGTCGTGCCAAGCAGTCACTGGTAGCCAATTTGAAGGCTTCTGAATCAAATGCAATATCTAACTCTGAATCAGAACCCAACAAGGGGAATGACAGGGGGAAGCAGATTATTGATACTGGACACCAAGCTCACCAAGTCCACAGTTTTCCATCCGCAAACAGATGGCTAGATAGAGGTCGTCAACCAAATGATTGTACACATTCTGAGCATGTACAACTCAAAGCATCCACGCAATTGGGATGAGAGCCTCCCTTATGTACAACACAGCTACAACCGAGCTCTCCATATCTCAACCAACCACATCCCCTTTCAGGTGGGTGTAATGATCCCAAGCCATTATGCAAGGATCATCATTGTTTTGGTGTCTTTTAAAACTTTTTCTGAGTGAGGTATTTCGTCAAACACTTTGCTGCTCTACCTTTTAGATGTGTTT
>JZKD02S1329221.1:541427-567892 GCA_000966675.3 Picea glauca | reverse complement strand
ATTAAATCACTTTAATTAATTAATTAACCTTTTTACCTTTGAAAAGCTCCTTATCTCTCCTTGTGGCTTCCCTGGCCACTGAAAGTCACTTCTATCCATCCCATCCTGTAGTGCTTCTTCTCCCATTTCCAATGAGCTATTACACTGAGAGGTTCCTCCAAGTAATGTGCCCAAAATGCCCTCTTTAGTGATTTTAATTAACTTATAGCTCAAAATAGTCAAAATCATGGAAATCGTCGGAATGGAACGAAAACAAAGCCAACCTATGTGGAATGGATCATGATGATGGAATATGATGATAAATTCCAACTGGACCCCACAATGCCTCTCAAATACCCCTGTATTCTCTATAACATCCATCTGGCTACTCTGGTCATCATAAGTCTCTGCCCTGTGATGATGTCCCAAAGTGGGGACATTACAGTGGGCTTGGGATTCCAGCTACTATGTCCCATTGACGTAGCCATGCCATTTGCGGCTACTCGGGTAGATTCAACCCATGTCCAACCTAAGGCTGACAAGGAAAACAACTTCATTGAATGCATTCAACACATCCACCAACAGGTTCATGACATCTTGGACAGAGCCAATGCTAAGTACAAGCAAGGACATGATCAACATCGGGTTCCACACAACTTCTAGGTGGGCAAAAAAGTGTGGCTACATTTTCAAAAGGAGCGCCTAACTAGACGCTGCCATAAGATTCGCCCACTCCAATATGGGACATACACCATCACCAAGGCTTTAGGGTACAATGCCTTTGAGCTCGGTATTCCACCATTCCTTGGTCTACAATTAGTGTTCAATGTGGACCGCCTTTGGCCCTACTTTCCACCTCTACTGGACACATCCGACATGGTAGAACAACTCACACCAATAGAGTTAAATCTAGATTGCATGGAACAAGCCACAAATGATCGGATTATGGACACACAGATAAGGAACACTGGCCAATAGAGGTTCCAACTATATTGAGTTGCCAAAGTAGGACAACTTCTTCACCAGGGCAAGTGGCTCACCAGGGACCAAGTTCAACAGAAGTTTTCTCATCTCATGGAGGAACTCAACGGAATGGGGGAGGAATGATCCAGGTGGATATTGGTGGCCACCCTCCTATTCCACTTGGATCCACACCATTTTTTCTTTCATTTTTTCAGTTTCCTTAATTGTAGCACAATTTACTATTTTTACCAGTTTTTCGGGTCCTGAACTTCCGGAGCTGTTTTAAGGCCCTAAATGAAGTTTTCTGGGCTTGAATGACGCGGGGAATATGAGTCCGTTCCGAACTCAAGATTCATTGTCAGCACTGTATTCCTCAGATATATATTTCTAACGATGTATCATGTGCATCAAATGGATATAGTATGCCAACATTGCGACCCCGGGAAATTGATGTACCAATTTACCCCAACGGGGCCCATATTCTGGCGTTTCCTCTCTTAGGGTTAGGTTTTTGGATGTTAGTGTTTTCTGTTGTTTCTCAATAATATATAGGCCTTCGAGCCTCATTGTCACACAGAGTTCATAGGCCAGTAGCCGCCACCTCTCTTCTCAAAGATAAGCTACCAGCGCCCGAGCTATTTTATTTCCATTAAGCATATTTCAGTCATTTGTTGTTAATGAAATGAAGTTTTACTTTCGTCGCATCTCTGCGTTTATGTGTATTTCTATATTTCATTGTGGTCCTGCATAAATCTGGATCAGTGGTATCATAGTAGCCTGCTCTTTCTCGATCCTTCTTTGCATGTCCTCAACAAGGTTGGGGTATAATGAGTTAGGGCTCAATCTGGTTGAACCGTTGCAAGATCATCCTTGCAAACCCTGACGTCCACCCATGGGGGAAGAAAAGAAATATGAGGGAGAAGGAGATCGTATAAAATTATTGCTCGAGGAGGCCCTCGAGAAACAAATGAACACGATGATGGACAACTTTGCCCAGATCCTTGAACGACTTCCCACTGTCAGCGCATCTACATCCAACAACCACTCTGGAGGCACCACTCCTTTTAAGGTACAAGTAAACTTTGACATTCCCATATTTGAGGGACAAGTAGATGCAGATTCCATTGATAGATTGTTGAATCTGTTAGAAGGATATTTTTTGGTTCATGACTTTTCCGATCGAGAAATGTTTATTTTTGCACTCCTTAAAGTCGCCCCCCATGTAAAGGACTGGTGGGAAACCTACTGGGAGAAACAGAGCCAAGGGGAACCCTCTCTGTTCTCGCTCACACCCACTTGGAATTCTTTCTAAGATGCCATCAAGGAACAATATTATCCTGTGGGGCGCTATGAGGACAAATACATACAATAGACTAAGCTGCAGCAACAAAGGGACCAAGATGTTCATGAGCTGACGAATCTGTTCCATACCCTACCCACAAAGTTGGGTATCAAATATTCAGAGAAAAAATTGGTGTTAAAGTACTGCAGTTGTCTTCATAGATACATTCAGGAGGAAATGGAGTTCCTCGATGTCTCCTCTCTTGGTGTGTCATACCGATATGCTGCCAAGATTGAGCAAATGTTCAAATAGAAGAAGCGAGACTTTGGGTTTATGAATCAAAAGAAAGGGAAAGGTACCCCCAAACCACCGAACAAAGGAACAATCCAAGGTTGGGAGACCCAGGAAAAAATGCGAAAGACGCAAGCAAAGAACAACATCATGAAGACAAAAAAGGACACGGGGAAGTGGTGTGAGTTCCATAAGAGCTCCACTCACAACTCAAGTGAGTGTCGTGCCAAGCAGTCACTGGTAGCCGAGTTGAAGGCTTCTGAATCAGATGCAGGATCTGGCTTTGAATCAGAACTGGACAAGGGGAATGACAGGGGGAAACAGATTATTGATGCTAGACACCAAGCTCACCAAGTCCATAGCTTTCCATCCACAAACTGATGGCCTGACAGAGGTCATCAACCGGATGATTGTACACATTCTTCACATGTACAACTCAAAGCATCCATGCACATGGGATGAGAGCCTCCCCTATCTACAACACAGCTAAAACCAGGATCTCCATAACTCAACCAACCATAACCCCTTTCAGGTGGACTTGGGATTCCAAACACTATGTCCCATCGACGTATCCATGCCACTTGCAGCTACTCGGGCAAATTCATCCCATGTCCAGTCTGAGGCTGACAAGGAAAACAACTTCATTGAGTGCATTCATCACATCTGCCAACAGGTTCATGACATCTTTGACAAAGCCAATGCTAAGTACAAGCAACGACATGAACAACATCGAGTGCCACACAACTTCTAGGTGGGAGACAAAGTGTGGCTACATTTGCAAAAGGACCACCTCACTAGACCCTACCGCAAGATTCGCCTGCTTTGATATGGGCCATACACCATCACCAAGGCTGTAGGGGACAATGCCTTTGAGCTCGATATTCCACCATTCCTTGGTCTACACCCAGTGTTCAATGTGGACCGCCTTTGGCCCTACTTTCCACCTCTACTGGACACATCCGACATGGCAGAACAACTCACACCAACAGAGTTAACCCTTGATTGCATGGAACGAGCCACAACTAATCGGATTATGGACACACAGATCAAGAACACCCGCCAACAGAGGATCCAGCCATATTGAGTTGTCAAAGTAGACCAACTCCTTCACCAAGGCAAGTGGCTCACCAGGGACCAAGTGCAACAGAAGTTTCCTCATCTCATGGAGGAACTCAATGCAATGGGGACCATTGCTTCCCAAGGGGGGAGGAATGATCCAGGTGGATATTGGTGGCCACCCGCCTATTCCACTTGGACCCACACCATTGTTTCTTTCAATTTTTCAGTTTCCTTAATTTTAACACAATTTACTATTTTTAGCAGTTTTTCGGGTCCTGAACTTCCAGAGCCGTTTTGAGGCCCTAAACGATGTTTTTTGGGCATGAATGTCGCGGTGAATATGAGTCCTGAAATGAAGTTTTACTTCCATTGCATATATGCGTTTATGTGTATTTCTGTATTTCATTGTGTTCCTGCATAAATCCAGATTAGTGGTATCGGAGAGGCCTGCTCTTTCTCGATCCTTCTTTGCATGTCCCCAACAAGGTCGGGGTATAAGGAGTTAGGGCTTGATCTGGTTGAACCATTGCAAGATCAGCCTTGCAAACCCCGATGGTTGTCCATGGGGGAAGAAAAGAAAGATGAGGGAGTAGGAGATCCCAAATTATTGCTCGAGGAGGCCCTCGAGAAATAAAGGAATGCGATGATGGACAACTTTGCCTAGATCCTTCAATAGCTGCCCACTGTCAACGCATCTACATCCAACAACCACTCTGGAGGCACCACTCCTTTTAAGGTACAAGTAAACTTTGAAATTCCCATATTTGAGGGCCAAATAGATGCAGATGTTGTTGATAGATGGTTGTATCTATTAGAAGGATATTTCTCAGTTCATGACTTTTCCGATCGAGAAATGTTTATTTTTGCACTCCTTAAAGCCGCCCCCCATGTCAAGGACCGGTGGAAAACCTACTGGGAGAAACAGAGTGAGGGGGAACCCTCTCAGTTCTCGGTCGCACCCTCTTGGAATTCTTTCTAAGATGCCATCAAGGAACAATATTATCCTGCGGGGAGATATGAGGACAAATACATACAATGGACTACGCTACGGAAGCAAAGAGACCAAGATTTGCATGAGCTGATGAATCTCTTCCATACCCTATGCACAAAGTTGGGTATCAAAGATTCAGAGAAACATTTGGTCTTAAAGTACTGCAGTTGTCTTCATAGATACATTCACGAGAAAATGGAGTTCGTCGACATCTCCTCTATTGGTGCGGCATAGCAGTATGCTGCCAAGATTGAGCAGCAGTTCAAACAGAAGAAGCGAGACTTTGGGTCTACGAATCAGAAGCAAGGGAAAGGTACCCCCAAACCGTTGAACAAAGGACGAAGCCAAGGCTTGGCGACCCAGGAAAAATCTCTAAAGCCGCAAGAAAGGAACAATGTCACGAAGCCAAAAAAGGACACTGGGAAGTGGTGTGAGTTCCATAAGAGCTCCACTCACAACACAATTGAGTGTCTTTCCTAGAAATCACTGGTAGCCAAATTGAAGGATTCTTAATCGGATGCAATATCCGACTCTGAATCAGAACCCGACAAGGGGAATGACAAGGGGAAGTAGATTATCGATGTTGGACACCAATCTCACCAAGTCCACAGCTTTCCATGTGCAAACTGATGGCCAGACAAAGGTCACCAACCGGATGATTGTACACATTATGTGCATGTACAACTCAAAGCATCCATGCACATGGGATGAAAGCCTCCCCTATGTACAACACAGCTACAACCGGGCTCTCCATAGCTCAACCAGCCACATCCCCTTTCAGGTGGGCTTGGAATTCCAGCCACTATGTTCCATTGACATAGCCATTCCATTTGCGGCTACTCGGGAAAATTCAGCCCATGTCTAGTCTAAGGCTGACAAGGAAAACAACTTCATTGAGCACATTCAACACATCTGCCAATAGGTTCATGACATCTTGGGCAGAGCCAATGCTAATTACAAGAAATGACATGATCAACATCGTGTGCCACACAACTTCCAGGTGGGCGAAAAAGTGTGGCTACATTTGCAAAAGGAGCACCTCGTTGGACCCTACCGTAAAATTCTCCCGCTCCAATATGGGCCATACACCATCACCAAGGCTATAGGGGACAATTCTGTTGAGCTTGGTATTCCACCATTCCTTGGTCTACACCCAGTGTTCAATGTGGACCACCTTCTTCCCGACTTTCCACCTCTACTGGACACTTCCGACATGGCAGAACAACTCACACCAACAAAGTTAAAGCCAGATTGCATGGAACAAGCCACAACTGATCGGATTATGGACACACAGATAAAAAACACCTGCCAACATAGGATCCAGATATATCGAGTTGTCAAAGTAGGCCAACTCCTTCACTGGGGCAAGTGGCTCACCAGGGACCAAGTTCAGCAAAAGTTTCCTCATCTCATGGAGGAACTCAACGCAATGGGGACCATTGCTTCCTAAGGGGCGAGGAATATTCTAGGTGGATATTGGTGGCTACCTACCTATTCCACTTGGACCCACACCATTGTTTCTTTCAGTTTTCCAGTTTCCTTAATTGTAGCACAATTTACTATTTTTAGCATTTTTTCGAGTCCTAAACTTCCGGAGTTGTTTTGAGGCCCTAAACGACATTTTTTGGGCATGAATGTCGCGATGAATATGATTCTATTCTGGACTCGATATTCACTGTCAGCAGTGTAGTCCTCAGATATAACTTTCTAATGATGTATGATGTGCATCAAATGGAGATAGTATGCCGATGTTACGACCTCGAGAAATTGATGTACCAATTTACCCCAACGGGGCCCATATTCTGGTGTTTCATCGCCTAGGGTTAGGTTTTTGGATGTTAGGGTTTTCCATTGTTTCTCAATAATATATAGGCCTTCGAGCCTCATTTTAACATGGATTTCAGAGGCTAGTAGCCACCACATCTCTTCTCAGAGATAAGCTACCAACTCTCGAGGGATTTTATTTCCATTCTGCCTGTAAGCATATTTTAGTCAATTGGTGTTAATGAAATGAAGTTTTACTTCCACTGCATGTCTGGGTTTATGTGCATTTATGTATTTCATTGTGTTCCTGCATAAATATGGATCAGTGGTATCAGAGCAGCCTACTCTTTCTCTATCCTTCTTTGCATGTCCCCGATGAGGTTGGGGTATAAGGAGTTAGGGCTCGATCTAGTTGAACTGTTGCAAGATCAGCCTCGCAAACCCCGTCGACCACCCATGAGGGAAGAAAATAAATATGAGGGAGCAGGAGATCCTATCCAATTATTGCTCGAGGAGGCCCTCAAGAAGCAAAGGAACACGATGATGGACAACTTTTCCCAGATCCTTCAACGACTGCCCAATGTTAGCGCATCTACATCGAATAGCCACTCTGAAGGCGCCACTCCTTTTAAGGTACAAGTAAACTTTGACATTCCCATATTTGAGGGCCAAATAGATGCAGATGATGTTGATAGATGGTTGAATCCATTAGAAGGATATATCTCGGTTCATGACTTTTTCAACCGAAAAAGGATTATTTTTTCACTCCTTAAAGTCGCCCCCCATGTCAAGGATGGGTGGGAAACCTACTGGGAGAAAGAGAGCGAGGGGGAACCCTCTTTGTTCTTGATCACACCCACCTGGAATTATTTTCGAGACACCATCAAGGAACAATATTATCCTGTGGGGAGCTATGAGGAAAAATACATACAATGGACTACGCTGCGGAAGCAAAGGGACCAAGATGTGCATGAGCTGGCGAATTTGTTCCATACCCTATGCACAAAGTTGGGTATCAAAAATTTGGAGAAAAATTTGGTGTTAAAGTACCACAGTTTTCTTCATAGATACATTCAGGAGGAAATGGTGTTCCTCGACGTCTCCTCTCTTGGTTCGACATACCGGTATGCTACCAAGATTGAGCAGAAGTTCAAACAGAAGAAGCGAGACTTGGGTCTGGGAATCAGAAGCAAGGGAAAGCTACCCCCAAACTACCGAACAAAGGACCAAGCCAAGGTGGGGTGACCCAGGACAACCCGCCAAAGCCTCAAGCAAAGAACAACATCACAAAGACAAAAAAGTACACGGGGAAGTGGTGTGAGTTCCATAAGAGATCCACTCACAACACAAGTGAGTGTCGTGCCAAGCAGTCACTGGTAGACGAGTTGAAGGATTTTGAATCAGATGCAGGATCCGACTCTGAATTAGAACCCAACAAGGGGAATGACAAGGGGAATCAGATTATCGATGTTGGACACCAAGCTCACCAAGTCCACATCTTTTCATCTGCAAACTGATGGCCAAACAGAGGTCGTCAACTGGATGATTGTACACATTCTACGCATGTAAAACTCAAAGCATCCACACACATGGGATGGGAGCCTCCCCTATGTACAACACAGCTACAACCAGGCTCTCCATAGCTCAACCAGCCACAACCCCTATCAGGTGGGTCTTGGATTCCAGCCACTATGTCCCATTGACATAGCCATGCCATTTGCGGCTACTCAGGCAGATTCAGCTCATGTCCAGTCTGAGGCTGACAAGGAAAACAACTTCATTAATCACATTCAGCACATCCACCAAGAGGTTCATGACATATTGGACAGAGCCAATGTTGAGTACAAGCAACGACATGATCAACATCGAGCGCCACACAACTTCCAGGTGGGCGACAAAGTGTGGCTACATTTGCCAAAGGAGCACCTCGCTGGACCCTACCGCAAGATATGCCTGCTCTGATATGGGCCATACACCATCACCAAGGCTGTAGGGGACAATTTGTTTGAGCTCGGTATTCCACCATTCCTTCATCTACAACCACTGTTCAATGTGGACCGCCTTTGGCCCTACTTTCCACCTCTACTAGACACATCCGACATGGCAGAAAAACTCACACCAATAGAGTTAAACCTAGATTGCATGAAACACGACACAAATGATCGGATTATGGACACACAGATCAAGAAAACCCACCAACAGAGGATCCAACTATATCGAGTTGTCGAAGCAGGCCAACTCCTTCACCAGGGCAAATAGCTCACCAGGGGCCAAGTTCAATAGAAGTTTCCTCATCTCATGGAATAACTCAACGCAATGGGGACCATTGTTTCCTAAGGGGGGAGGAATGATCCATGAGGATATTGGTGGCCACCCGCCTATTCCACTTGGACCCACATCATTGTTTCTTTCAGTTTTTCAGTTTCCTTAATTGTAGCACAATTTACTATTTTTAGTAGTTTTTTCAAGTCCTGAACTTCCGGAGCCATTTTGAGGCCTTAAAAGATGTTTTTTGGGCATGAATGTTTTGAGAATATGAGTCCATTACGAACTAGATATTCACTATCAAAAGTGTAGTCCTCAGATATATCTTTCTAATGATGTATCATGTGCATCAAATGGAGATAGTATGCCAACGTTACGACACCGGGAAATTGATGTATCAATTTACCACAACGGGGCCCATATTCTGGCGCTTCATCTCCCAGGGTTAGGTTTTTGGATGTTAGGGTTTTCCATTGTTTCTCAATAATATATAGGCCTTCGAGCCTCATTGTAACACGGAGTTCAGAGGCCAATAGCCACCACATCTCTTGTCATATATAAGCTACCAGTGCTCGAGCTATTTTATTTCCATTCTGCCTATAAGCATATTTCAGTCATTTGTTGTTAATGAAATGAAGTTTTACTTCCGCTGCATCTCTACGTTTATGTGTATTTATGTATTTCATTGTGTTCCTACATAAATCCGGATCAGTGGTATCATAGCAGCCTACTCTTTCTCGATCCTTCTTTGCATGTCCCCAATGAGGTCGGGGCATAAGGAGTTAGGGCTCGATCTAGTTGAACCATTGCAAGATTAGCCTCGCAAACCCCGACAATTGCCCATGGGGGAAGAAAAGAAAGATGAGGGAGCAGGAGATCCTATCAAATTATTGCTCAAGGAGGCCCTTGAGAAACAAAGGAATGCAATGATGGTCAACTTTGCCCATATCCTTCAACGACTGCCCACTGTCAGCGCATCTACATCCAACTACCATTCTAGAGGCGCAACTGTTTTTAAGGTACAAGCAAACTTTGACATTCCCATATTTGAGGTCCAAATAGATGCAGATGTCATTGATAGATGGTTGAATATATTAGAAGGATATTTCTCGGTTCATGACTTTTCCGACAGAGAAAGGATTATTTTTTCACTCCTTAAAGCTGCCCCCCATGTCAAGGACTAGTGGTAAACCTACTGGGAGAAATAGAGTGAGGGGGAACTCTCTCTGTTCTCCATCACACCTACTTGGAATTCTTTCCGAGACGCCATCAAGGAACAATATTATCTTGTGGGGAGCTATGAGGACAAATACATACAATGGACTACGTTGTGGCAGCAAAGGGACCAAGATGTGCATGAGCTGATGAATCTGTTCCATACCCTATGCACAAAGTTGGGTATCAAATATTCAGAGAAACATTTGGTGTTAAAGTACTGTAGTTGTCTTCATAGATACATTTAGTAGGAAATGGAGTTCCTCAACATCTCCTCTCTTGGTGCAGCATACCGATATGATTCCAAGATTGAGCAGAAGTTCAAATAGAAGAAGCGAGACTTTGGGTCTGTGAATCAGAAGCAAGGGAAAGGTACCCCCAAACCATCGAACAAAGGACGAAGCCAAGGTGGGGTGACCTAGGACAACCCGCCAAAGCCGCAATAAAAGAACAACGTCACGAAGCCAAAAAAGGACACTAGGAAGTGGTGTGAGTTCTGTAAGAGCTCCACTCACAACACAAGTGAGTGTCATGCAAAGCAGTCACTGGTAGCCGAGTTGAAGGCTTCTAAATCAGATGCAGGATCTGACTCTGAATCAAAACCCGACAAGGGGAATGACAGGGGGAAGCAAATTATCGATGTTGGACACCAAGATCACCAAGTCCACAACTTTCAATCAACAAAATGATGGCGAGATAAACATCATCAACTGGATGATTGTACACATTCTGAGCATGTACAACTCAAAGCATCCATGCACATGGGATGAGAGCCTCTCCTATGTACAACACAGCTACAACCGGGCTCTCCATAGCTCAACCAGCCACAACCCCTTTCAAGTGGGCTTGGGATTCCAACCACTATGTCCCATTGACATTACCATGTCATTTGCGGCTACTCAGTCAGATTCAACCCATGTCTACTCTGAGGATGATAAGGAAAACAACTTCATTGAGTGCATTCAACATATCCGCCAATAGGTTCATGACATATTGGACAGATCCAATGCTAAGTACAAGAAACGACATGATCAACATCGGGTGCCACACAACTTCCAGGTGGGTGACAAAGTGTGGCTACATTTGCAAAAGGAGCACGTCGTTGGACCCTACCGCAAGATTTTCCCACTCCGATATGGGCCATACACCATCACCAAGGCTGTAGGGGACAATTCCTTTGAGCTCGGTATTCCACCATTCCTTGTTCTACACCTAGTGTTCAATGTGTACCTCCTTCGGCCCTACTTTCCACCTCTACTGGACACATCCGACATCATGGCAGAAGAACTCACACCAACAAAGTTAAACCCATATTGCATGGAACAAGCCACAACTGATTGGATTATGGACACATAAATCAAGAACACCCACCAACAGAGGATCCAGCTATATCGAGTTGTCAAAGCAGGCCAACTCCTTCACTAGGGCAAGTGGCTCACCAGGGACCAAGTTCAACAGAAGTTTCCTCATCTCATGGAGGAACTCAACGCAATGGGTACCATTGATTCCTAAGGGGGGGAGGAATGATCTAGGTGGATATTGGTGGCCATCCACCATTGTTTCTTTCATTTTTTCAGTTTCCTTAATTGTAGCACAATTTACTATTTTTAGTAGTTTTTCGTGTCCTGAACTTCCGGAGCCGTTTTGTGGCCCTAAACGACATTTTTTGGGCATGAATGTCGCGGTGAATAAAAAATCATTTTGGACTCGATATTCACTGTCAGCAATTTAGTCCTTAGATAGATCTTTCTAACGATGTATCATGTGCGTCAAACGGAAATAGTATGCCAATGTTACAACCCCAGGAAATTGTTGTACCAATTTACTGCAACGTGGCCCATATTCTGGCGTTTCATATCTTAGGGTTAGGTTTTTGTATGTTAGGGTTTTCAAATGTTTCTCAATAATATATAGGCCTTCAAGCCTCTTTCTAACACAAAGTTCATAGGCCAATAGCTGCCACATCTCTTCTCAGAGATAAGCTACCAGTGCCCGAGCTATTTTTTTTCCATTCTGCCTGTAAGCATATTTCAGTCATTTGTTGTTAATGAAATGAAGTTTTACTTCCACTGCATCTCTGCGTTTATGTGTATTTATGCATTTCATTGTGTTCCTTCATAAATCCAGATCAGTGGTATCAGAGTAGCCTACTCTTTCTCGATCCTTCTTTGCATGTCCTCAACGAGATCGGGGTATAAGGAGTTAGGGCTCGATCAGGTTGAACCGTTGCAAGATTAGCCTTGCAAACCTCGACGGCCTCCCATGGGGGAAGAAAAGAAATATGAGGGAGTAGGAGATCCTATCAAATTATTGCTCTAGGAGGCCCTCGAGAAACAAAGGAATGCGATGATGGAAAAATTTTCCCAGATCCTTCAACGGCTGCCCACTGTCAGTGCATCTACATCCAACAGCCACTCTGGAGGCGCAACTCCTTTTAAGGTACAAGTAAACTTTGACATTCCCATATTTGAGGGCCAAATAGATGTAGATTTTGTTGATAGATGGTTGAAGCTGTTAGAATAATATTTCTTGGTTCATGACTTTTTCAACCGAAAAAGGATTATTTTTGCACTCCTTAAAATCGCCCCCCATGTCAAGGACTAGTGGGAAACCTACTGGGAGAAACAGAGCAAGGGGGAACCCTCTCTGCTCTCGGTTGCACCCACTTGGAATTATTTTTGAGATGCCATCATGGAACAATATTGTCCTATGGGGATCTATTAGGACAAATACATACAATGGACTATGTTGCGGCAGCAAAGGGACCAAGATGTGCATGAGCTGACGAATAAGTTCCATACCCTATGCACAAAGTTGGGTATCAAATATTTGGAGAAACATTTGGTTTTAAAGTATTGTAGTTCTCTTCATAGATACATTCAGAAGGAAATGGAGTTCCTTAGCGTCTCCTCTCTTGGTGCGGCATATCGGTATGCTACCAAGATTGAGCAGAAGTTCAAACAGAAGAAGCGAGACTTGGGTCTCCGAATCAAAAGCAAGGGAAAGGTACCCCCAAACTGTCGAACAAAGGAATAAGCCAAGGCAGGGTGACCCAAGACAACCCACCAAATCCGCAAGCAAATAACAACATCACAAAGCCAAAAAAGTACACGGGGAAGTGGTATGAGTTCCATAAGAGCTCCACTCACAACACAAGTGAGTGACGTGCCAAGTAGTCACTAGTAGCTGAGTTGAAGGATTTTGAATTAGATGTAGGATCTGACTCTGAATCAGAACCCAACAAGGGGAATGATAGGTGTAAGTAGATTATCGGACACCAAGCTCACCAAGTCCATAGCTTTCCATCCACAAACTGATGGCCAGATAGAGGTCGTAAAATGGACGATTGTACACATTTTGCGCATGTACAACTCAAAGCATCCACACACATGGGATGAGGGCCTCCCCTATGTACAACACAACTACAACTAGGCTCTCCATAGCTCAACCAGCCACAACCCCTTTCAGGTGGGCTTGGGATTCTAGCCACTATGTCCCATTGATGTAGCCATGCCATTTGTGGCTACTTGGGCAGATTCATCCCATGTCCAGTCTGAGGCTGACAAGGCAAACAACTTCATTGAGCACATTTAGCACATCCACCAAAAGGTTCATGAAATATTGGATAGAGCCAATGCTAAGTACAAGCAACAACATGATCAACATTGGGTGCCACACAACTTCCAGGTGGACGACAAAGTGTGGCTATATTTACAAAAGGAGCACCTCGTTGGACCCTACCACAAGATTCGCCTGCTCTGATATGGGCCATACACCATCACCAAGGCTATAGGGGACAATGTCTTTGATCTCGATATTCCACCATTCCTTGGTCTACACCCAGTGTTCAATGTGGACCGCCTTTGGACCTACTTTCCACCTCTACTGGACACATTCGACATGGCAGAACAACTCACACCAACAAAGTTAAACCCAAATTGCATGGAACAAGCCACAACTGATCAGATTATGGACACATAGATCAAGAACACTCGCCAACAGAGGATCCAGCTATATCGAGTTGTCAAAGAAGACCAACTCCTTCACCAGGGCAAGTGGCTCACCAGGGACCAAGTTCAGTAGAAGTTTCCTCATTTCATGCAAGAACTCAATGCAATGGGGACCATTGCTTCCTAAGGGGGGAGGAATGATCCAAGGGAATATTGGTGGCCACCTGCCTATTCCACTTGGACCCACACCATTGTTTCTTTCATTTTTTCAGTTTCCTTAATTGTAGCACAATTTACTATTTTTAGCAGTTTTTCGGGTCCTGAACTTTCGAAGTTGTTTTGAGGCCCTAAACGACGTTTTTTGGGCATGAATGTCGTGATGAACACGAGTCTGTTTCGGACTCGATATTCACTATCGACAGTGTAGTCCTCAGATATATATTTCTAACGATGTATCATGTGCGTCAAAAGGAGATAGTATGCCAACGTTACGACCCCGAGAAATTGATGTACCAATTTACCCCAACGGGGCCCATATTCTGGCATTTCATCTCCTAGGGTTAGGTTTTTGGATGTTATGGTTTTCCATTGTTTCTCAATAATATATAGGCCTTCGAGCCTCATTGTAACACAGAGTTCAGAGGCTAGTAGCCACCACATCTCTTCTCAGAGATAAGCTACCAACGCCCGAGCTATTTTATTTCCATTCTACCTGTAAGCATATTTTAGTCATTTTTTGTTAATGAAATGAAGTTTTACTTCTACTGCATCTCTGCATTTATGTGTATTTCTCTATTTCATTGTGTTCCTGCATAAATCCAGATCCACTCCATACCTACATGAGATCATCTTATCCTCCAGGATCTTGTAACTGCTACCTCAATGACACTGAATATACATTTCTAGAGTTCAAGCCAATCAAAAGGTCATGGCCATTCTTTGCATCTGAATCAAAGGCATGGAAAATTGGATTGGAAATACTGAAATGAATTGTTTTGATGGGATCCTTATCATGAGAATTATAATGAAAAGGACAATGTTTTTCTGTGTTAGACAATTGATGTGTAGTCCACCTGGGCGATTGCATGTTTTCTCATAGGCGAACTACTACAGGAGAGCTAACTTTGTCGGTGCATCAATATCGAATTGAGGAGGAGCTTAGTGTTATGTTTGGTGTGTCGATTTATGCCTTAACTCGTGTATTTAATAATTCAACTTCTCATATAAATTTTCGATGAGGAGTAGAGTGCATGGTAGACTTGGCACTCAGCTCCGGGCTTTGACATGTGGACTCGGCTTGTGAATTGACTTGGAGTCTAGCAGAATAGCATAAAAATAGGACATATAGCTTTAAATCATGTCTTGGCATGTGAATAACTTGTGGATTTAGTATAGGAGCGGAAGCTTTGGTTAACGAGGTAACTTTAGGATTAGAACATGTGCACACACCTTTTGTGGATTTTTTCGATATTTTATTTGACAATATAAAAAGGATTTAAACCAAGTTTCTAAGAAATACTAACCAAGTTTTGGAATGTAGGTCAATGACAGTGTCACAAGGTTCTGAAGCAAACATAATCAATAGGAACTTAATGGGGAATTTGAAGATATGGATTATGGAAAATGACCAAAGAAAATGATAAATTAAGCCCAAAAGAATGAAATTCCTCAAAATTTACCAAACCATTTGAGGAGATAATAGAATGGATCAAGCTCAAGACATGAGGAAGGGATGAGCTACCTCTTTCAGGGCCGAGCTAGCCAGCCCACTGTCATGGTGGATATTAACCTTATTTGGCACCATTTTTATTTAAAGTTTCATGTTGTATATTTTAGAGGCGGAAAGGGCTGGGGTCTAGCCCCCAAGCCGCGGTTATGTGTGCTTCCACATGACCCACAATTCAATATACCAACTCTATATTCCAACAATAAACCACGGGCGTGGGTGCCACGGGCTGTGGTTCCAGCTTCTACTCCATGTGACTCATGGGTAAGACCAAAGGCCAGGCGCCTAGTTCAGGACTCGGTCCCATGGTCTATTGACATGTGACTAGAGTTTGCGAGGTAAGGGCCAACATGTAGCCCTTAGGGGATGGTGCTGGGCCACATGCATCCATATGACCAGGTATAAGGGATTGTGCACCCATTCCAGGGGGATTATGCCTAAATTTTGTTATAAAGTGGTTTTTTGCACTTTATTATAGTGATTTTGATGGATAATAGACCCATTTTTGGAGATTTTTGGCCCATTTTGGGGGATATTGGGCCCTTTTTTAGGCTAGATATTGGGAGGAAGTTGGGAGATGGTTACCAAATTCAGATCTATATAAAACAGGACTTCTTGAGGCCATGGGAGGTGGTTGAGAACATTTTTATGTTGTTGGATTGTTGAGCCAAATCCATTTTCATGCAAGGAAGCTATTGAGGAGCACACCTTTGCGGGCCTTTTCTGGGAGCTTCGGTCATCCGATTTGAGTGTCGTCAATTTTGATGGGTTCATGAGATCTGGTAGAACATGACCAACTCATTTTTGTAAACGTTTGGAACTTTCATGATGTACATTTAAAGCTTCAAACAAAAATAAGCAAAGTTCACTGAGACAAGGCCTGGAGACGTAGGCGAGATTTCTGAACTTTGTTATCACATTGATGTTTATGGTTGGTTGTTGTTTATGCTTCATTTCAAATCTGCATATGTGTATATGGTTGTCATAATTACTTCATAATTCTTCCTCTTTCTTTAAGCTTCCTAATTGGTTGATAAACACATGCATAATAACTCAACCATTTTTGTGTAAAACATCATTTCGGATCAAGTTGGTATCAGAGGTAGTTGATGATTAGATTTGAGTTTTGCATGTTAACCAAGAGAGAGCTCATCTCAAGTGAGAAAATGTCATCTACCGGAGCAATTTCTCAAGATGAGAAGGAATTCATAAATTTTGTGTTTTCCATGGCTGAGATGGTGAAAGTGTTGTATGAAGACTACTTGGAACGAAAGAGATCAGTTCAAGAGAAAGCTTCAAAGAACAACAAAGGAAAAGAAGGATTGAAGGAATTTCCTTCTACATATGTTTCTTAGAACATCTATAAGGTATGCAGTGAAGGTCATTCATTAAATTATCCTTGTTCCCATCAAGATGGTTTTGGTGCATTTGAAAAACATACAAGAGGTATAGGTTTGAGATTGCTAACCAATATGGGTTATGAAGGAAAGGACCTTGGAATTGAGGGCCAAGGTATCGTTAATCCCATTGAGGTTGTGGAAAGGACTCGATATTTAGGATTGGGATATGGTGAAGTGGATATTAGAGCATCCTCCAAGATGGGTTCCAAAACTTCGGAAGAAAGTAATGCTTCAAATGATCATCCTAAGTCATTGCAGGATCGACTCACGAAAGGTAATGGTGCATCACTTCAAGATTGTGGTAGTGAATGCAAGTCATCTCCAAAGAAAATTGAGGATCAGTATTAAGGCATAATGGTCATGTTTTTACCAATTATCTTTTTTATTATAAAAAACATAATCATGTAATCCGAAACTTGTGGAGTATGTACCCATGTAATTTTTTTCATTCACCTAAGAATTTTGTTGCCAAGTGTTGGAAGAGACAAAATTTCTACAGGAAACCTATACCGACCAGGAAGGAAACACGACATAAAGACTCAACTCCACAATGGAAGAAAGAGAAGGGTAAATATGTTTGGATGCCAAAAACCCAATGCATATTTTGCAGCAGGGATGGACATCAAAGGGCTAATTGTGGGAAGCTTAATCCAAAGATTCGTCCAAAGAAGGACAATAGGATTGCACATGTACTCACGAAGGAAGAGAGATTACCAATGGAGCAAGAGGAACACCATGAAGAAAAGAAACCAACCACTTGTTTTTGCCAGAAGTGGATGTCACAAATTCATTGTATTTTGCTTCCATTAATGTAATCACACATGTTGAAATGATGACCTTTTATAACATGATTTCGAACAACATAGTGTTTTGTTTTTTCCTTTATGAATATGTAATCAGTCAAAGTCCTTTTTTGTAACCTTTTGGGGACCAAAAGGTCCTTATTGGGGAGGTGTGATCCAGATTTGGATCTAGGAGCTTGATGGGGCTCAGAAAGGACTAAAACTCAAAGTGCTCAGAATATATTCAAAATGGACGTGTGTGTAGGCCTCGTCGATCCAAACCCAACACAAATTGAATGGGCTCAAATGGATGTCATATGCTCAAGTTATGGCGATCTATTCATTTTTCCAAATAGGCAAAAAAAATGATGATGGTATAGTCCCTATAGTGCCACGTGGTAGTTGACTGTATAGGTCGTACGCTCATATAGATGATGTGGAAGGAACAATCAGCACTGATGTGGAAGCTTTTGGAGGTGCCACGTGGTAGGGTGACTAGGCGTACGGACATGAGACATGGACAAGTACAAGGGACTAATCAACAAGTGACACATGTCACCCTTGGAGTGGTGACACATGGAATAGATGACATGGCAGGCCTGTAAACTCCATACGACACATGGCAATGACATGGCAGGTACAACATGTGGCAGTGGTCGGTGACAGGGCAGACAACTAGACCAATGAGCATTTGACACGTGGTAGTTGTGCTAATGTGGTTGGTTGCTGACATGGATAGTATGTGTGATAGAGACGGTCAAATAGTGTGTTGACACTTGGCAGCTAGTTGGCATAAGGTATGGTGCCATGTTTCCCAAATGTGGGCTGCCACGTGGCACCCATGGATTGGTCTATTTCATAGAAAATTTTTATTGGAGCGAACAAGGTTCAAACACCAGACCTCCCACCGGGCTACGTCTTGGCAGGGTTGGGCTAGCCAACCCGCCCTCATGGTGGATCTTAACCTTATTTGTAACCCTTTTTATTTAAATTTGAATATTGTATATTTCAGAGACAGAAAGGGTTGGGGTCTAGCCCCCAACCCGGGGTTATGCGCGTTTCCACATGACCCACGATCCAATTTACCGATGCTATACTCCAACAACAAACCACGGGTGCGGGGGCCACAGGATGTGGTTCCAGCTTCTACTCCATTTGACTCAATGGTAATACCAAAGGCCATGCACCTAGTTCGAGACTTGGTCCCATGGTCTGTTGATAGGTGACCAGATCTTGTGGGGTAAGGGCCAACGCACAACCCTTAGGGGCTGGCACTTGACCACATGTGTCCATATGACCAAGTATAAAGGAGAGGGCACCTATTCCAGTGGGATTCTGCCCAAATTTTGTTATAAAGTGGGTTTTTGCACTTTATTATAGTGATTTTGATGGATAATAGGCCTAGTTTTGGAGATGTTTTGCACTTTTTGGGGGATATTGGGCCCTTTTTTAGGCCAGATCTTGGGAGGAAGTTGGGAGATGGTTACCAAATTTAGATATATATATAAACCAGGCCTTCTTGAGGCTATAGGAGTTGGTTGAGAACAGGTTTATGCTGCCGGATTGTTGATCCAAATCCATTTCCATGCAAGGAAGCTATTGAGGAGTGCACCTTTGAGGACCATTTCTAGAAGCTTCGGTCATTTGATTTGAGTGTCGTTAGTTTTGATGGGTTCATGATATCTGGTAGAACATGGCCAACTCATTTTTGTAACCTTTTTCCACTTTCATGATGTACATTTAAAGCTACAAACAAAAATAAGAAAATTCCCCTGAGACAAGGCCCGGAGACGTAGGCGAGATTGCCGAACTCCATTATCACATTGGTGTTTATGGTTTTCTATTGTTTATGCTTCATTTCAGATCTTCATATGTGTATATGGATGTCATAATTCCTTCATAATTATTCCTCTTTCTTTAAGATTCCTAATTGGTTAATAAACACATGCATAATAACTCAACCATTGTTGTGTAAAAGATCATTTCATATCTTTGAGCGGTTGAGCTCAATATACCATTTCACGACACCCCCGATAAGAGTGCGTTGAAAAAGGATCAACTGGACAGAGTCATATCGCAGTGATTTTGATGAGAACCATGAGTAAAAGGTTTTCACATGATCACCTGGGTCTTCGCTAGGCTTGCCTTCGAATTTTAGAATATTGAAGGGAAACTTAGCTGGCATGGGGGGCCAACACAGATCATGAAAAATTGGGTTGTTGAGTAAACTTGACAAGTCTAGAAGATGTAGCATTTCCAGAAATAGTATTTTAGGTTGTGTACTATGTACAGGAAAAAGGGGTCCTAGAGTTTGATTGGAACCAGGTTGCCAAGAAAAGTTGGACTATTGGCCAGGGTTCTGGTAACCGTGGCCTTGACCAGCGTATGAAAACTATTTTTTCTGGGATATCATCAGTTGAATCCCATAATTTGATGACATGTCTTGGGAGGGGATTTCTCATTGCATTATGTTCCAAGGATTTTGTAAAGGGATGCCCCCAGCCGATCCGACGGGCATAGGTATTAACCTCTGCTCGGGGTTCCATTGAGTATGGAATGGGTTTCCCCCGATCGACATCCCTTGCCATAAAAATGATCCCTTCCAAGGATTCCAAAGCCCCTGAGAGAAGAAAACTCATGTACTTTCCCCCTGTGCAGGAATAGTACCCAGTGCAGGGTTTTGTTTCCCAAAACCGGGGTTTCCCCCAGCTGAGACAACAACTGAAGAAAAAGTGTTGTTCCCAAATGCGTCGAAAAAAGACAATGACATAGATCCCACTAGCGTAGTGTAATATGAAGGTCCTAGTCTACCTACTCCAAACAAATTGTAATTACCATTCGACCCGATGGGTTGCTAGAAAGCACCACTGAGTGAGGGGGACAAAGAAGGTATATGACCTCTGTCATAAGGGATAGAATTAAAGGATACTGAAGTGACATCGGTAGACCCTTGCATGGGAGAATTTGAGCTCCTTGCCCCTAAACCCATGGTATGTAAGGAGGAGTAGGTAAGGACTAAGCTCGAATCAAAGCTAAACATCTCTTATGATATTGGAGGGATCGTCGCACTTTGCGTAAATGAGGCAGTGGTCACCACAAATGATGGTATCAAATCATTGCCCGAGGTAGAGGGATTCAAGACCACTATGGTCTAGACTAGCGAAGGTGGGGTAGGAGCCATGATACCCCTTGTGGTAGTAGCTAAAACAAGATTATGAGGAATGTCAGATGAAGTAGCAACATTTTCTTCCATGGTTGCTTGTAATACTAACTAGCGCTCTGAAGGTGTCACCCTAAGAGGGACAACTTGTACTAAGATCAATGCCGACAAGTTAGTAATTGAAGGATTGGCTGGCTCGAGAGATTCTACCCCAAGGTCAAAAATAGTAGGTTCCTCAGGAGTTGAATAATCTCCTCGCGGAGCAAGCTCATGCATAGTTTCCTGCAACCTGATCACTTTGAATGACCCTTGTTGGTTAATTCTTCATCGTAACGGTGGTAGAGGTGTCTCTAATGCAACCGATGTCAGGCCCTGAAGCCTTCGTGACTGGAAAATCTCTTGATATTCCACTTTGTGAAAAGATAAATCGGCATAGTAAGGATTAAATAAAATTTTAACACCAAGCACACACTAGAAAATTCCTATAATACAAATCAAACAATCAACTATCTAGTAGGAAGAACAGTTATGCCAACCAACACTAGAGAAACTAACCGGTGTAAGTGAAACTCGAACATAGAAGCACCCTCTGGGTAGACTCTGTGAAGAGTGACCCAACGTCTGCCCTAGGTACCATGGTATACGCCCGCAGTCACCTATGTAAGTCCCTAGAATATGGGAAACTAAGTTTCCATCTCACAGTCAGTCACCAGGTGGGTACAATTGAAAATCGGGCGGATCACAATGAGAAGGATAAAAATTCTGAAACCTATTGAAGGTATTGAAAGCAAGTGGTTTGGAATACAACAGAGGATCTCAAATAGATTTGAGTTCCATAAATCTCTATAGGCAAATGCAATTAGTATTACTCCCATGAAATATCCTCAATATGTGTTCCGCACTATGTTTAGTCTAACTTTGGAGGGGTTATCTCCACTGCCTTTCCTCACGCAACCTCTTGTTTATCCCCTGTGTTAGAGGGGGGTCCCAATTTTTTTTTACGACACTGGACTTTAACACTCCCTAATGCTGACTCCACTATTTGTTTAACTTCCTTGAAGAGTTTCCTCTCCAACCTAATTCAAGGCCCTAACCCTAAACTAGTTGGTTGACCCTACAAACATAAAAACTCTAGGTAATTTTAGATTTAGTGTTATTTTTAATGGATTTATTTACTCAAGGGATATGGCGGTGAAACTAGTGATGTTATGAGACGAAAAAGAGGAGAAAAATGAAACTCTAAAGAAAAATTACTTCTAATCAAAAGCAAATTTTTACAACTAACTCTTTGTAACCAACTTTTTCAATATCTTGAAAAGAAAACCTAAAACATATTTTCTCTTAACTATAAGCTACTTTTGTTTCAATAAATTAATAAAGAACTTAAAAAAACAGACACTTTTTTCCTTTTTAGCAAATAACCAACTCTAACTACTTTACCAAACTGAAAAGAATATATATATATATATATATATATTTTTTTTTTTTCTGAAATTGCTTTAAACAGAAAAACTAAAATAAATCTTCTTTAATCTCTTTTCAAAGCAAGTGAAAGGGGTAAAAATAACACTAAAACAAAACTGAAACATATCCTTAGCCCATTGCGGATAACAGGGAATCACTCAATAAACCAAGAAGGAAGATCTATAATTCAAAAACTTGCTTAAATCCATTTCAAAAGTAAACAGAAGAAAATCAAGAAGAAAAGGAAACAAAACTCTAAACCAGGCTATGTCTGTAAAACAGAGACTCTGGACTAATCCAAGAAAATCTTGAGAAGTGTAAACTTCAATCAGGAAAGAGGCCAACTCCCTCTTTTTCAAAAAATTTATTGAACAAGAGACGCGAGTTGTTGCATCAGCAGCCTGCATATGTACGCAGGCTTTTTACTTAGCAGAGTGCGTATGTATGCGAGTTGACTCAAGACAAGGCACATACAGCTCTGTATCTTTCCAAAAAAATTTATATCAGACAAACTTACAAGGCAGGGACAACTGGTGTAGCACCTGAAGGTGACCAGAATCCCTTGACAGACTCAGAAAACTCAATGGAAACTTGAAAGGAAAAAAAACCAATCAAACAACCCAAAATCCCCTAAAAAACCCTAGAGGCTATCCCCAGTATGGTCACTAGTTCTAGTAGCGGGAAAACCCCCCCTTTTACTACACCAGGGTTCAGAATGTAGGCAGATCGATTAACCTTCTAAAATTCAATTAATTCTCTATACTACCCCAAACATATCAAAACTCATATGAAGAAAGAAAGGAAAAAGGAGATTGGGTAACTATACCTCTAATCCCACATCTGGTGATGACCTCCTTGTGCTTGGAAGTTCCACTGACTGGATGCCTCCTCCTAGGGCTAACTTGCATCCAAAGATTGAAAAACAGAAAACTACAAGAATGTTATTTCATATACAAGTTAGGGTTAGATGTTATGATGTCAAGCATAAATCAATAAGTATTCAAGACACCATCATTTGGGACAAGAAAATGTAATTCTTTTATTAATAACACAAATATTATACCTTTACAATCTAAGTCGGCTACCGTTCCGCGAACCTGGTCTGGGCTCCTCTTCACCAAGCTCCAAATTCACCTTGTATGAACTTATCCTCTCAACCTTTTGATCACTTCTTGGGAAGTGACTGGGTTAAATGGAGGAAGAAGGGGATAATGAGAGAATGTTGAGGCAATTCTCACAAAAGGAAACAATATCTTGGGCAAGGAGGGGAAGTGAAGTTGAGTAGAGTTTCATCGTTCTTATGCTTAGATGTGAAATGGGACCCCAACACCTCCTTTAATATGAAAAAAGGATGGTTATTTGATTGAGTGACGAGCTATAGAAGGTGGATTAGTTGGGAAACCTCCAATATGCCATCAATTTCAACGAATTCCTTGCAAATTTTTATTTTTTGCAACTTTTGCAAGTATGCACGAGCTGTAATGGTGAAACATGCATATGTATGCGAGTTGTAGTGGTGAAAAAAGTGTATGTATGTTGGCAGTAATGGTGCAGGGTGTTTATATATTCTAAAAAATAGTTTTTTAAGAAGATCAACTCAATAATGCTTTGGAAAAAAATGCAAGTAACAGGGACAAGTCCATGTATGCAAGTGTAGAGAAATTTAGGGTTGTAACAATCCCAAGATGCCTCTAGCTCAAGTGAACTTAAATGTGGAGTTTTCCCCACAATTAATCGCACTTAGCTTGCTGCCCCATTTTCAAAACCATTGAAATCATCGTGCCTTATGAACTATCTTGTTAAATCTCCCTTCACTCTTATTATTTAAGGATAGAGGGGCTTTCGTAGTACAACATATTAGATATCATTTTTGGGATTAACTGCGTAGATTAAATCATTAATATATGACCCATATCCATGAGTATTAGTCACAAACCAATAATTCTCATGATTTGAATAGTCCACCTAGCACTCATTGCATCGGGTGATGCTCACAGGGGTGAAGAAGTGGGATTGAAACCAGGGCAATGAATCGCATAGAATCAATCATCGCTTTGAGGGCTTGCACCTAGTAACTAGGAATTCCCAGGTGGTCACCAATCCCAAGATGCCTCTAGCTCTATCATTCTTAACTGTGGAGTTTTCCCCTCAATCAATACCACTTAACTTGCTATCCCATTTGCAAAACCTTAGCAATTATTGTGCCTTGTGAACTATCTTGTTAGAGCTCCATTCACTCTTATTTTTTAAGCTTAAAGGGGCTTCTGCAGTGCAACATATTAGATATCATTTTGGGGATTAACTGCATAGAGTAAGTCATTAATCTATGACCCATCGGGTGATGCTCATAGGGGTGAAGAAGTGGGATTGAAACCAGTGAAATGAATATGATAGCATCAATCATCACTTCCTAGGATTTCACACAGTAACCATGAATCCCTGGGTAGTCACCTATCCCAAGATGCCTCTAGCTCAAGTGCGCTTAATTGTGGAGTTTTCCCTACAATCAATCCCACTTAGATTGCTACCCCATTTGCAAAACCTTAGGAATTATTGTGCCTTATGAACTATCTTATTAGAGATCCCTTCACTCTTATTATTTAAGCATAGAGGGGCTTCCACAGTGCAACACATTAGATATCATCTTTGGGATTAACTTCATAGAGTAAGTCATTAATCTATGACCCATATCCATGAGTATTAGTCACAAACCAATAATTCGTATCATTTGAATAGTCCACTTAGCACTCATTGCATCAGATGATGCTTAGAGGGTTGAAGAAATGGGATTGAAACTTGTGAAATGAATCGCATAGCATCATTCGTCACTCCTGGGGATTGCACCCGATAACCAGGACTTCCTGGGTGGTCACCCATCCAAAGACGCCTCTATCTCAAGTGCGCTTAGCTATGGATTTTTCCCCACAATCAATCCCACTTAGCCTGCTACCCCATTTGCAAAACCTTAGCAAGTATTGTGCCTTATGAATTGTGTTTTTAGATCTCCCTTCACTCTTATTATTTAAGCATAGAGGGGCTTCCACAGTGCAACATATAAGATACATTTTTTGGGATTAACTGCGTAGAGTAAGTCATTAATATATGACCCATATCCATGATTATTAGTCGCAAAACAATAATTCTCATGATTTGAATAGTCCACTTAGAACTCATTACATTGGTTGATGCTCACAAGGGTGAATAAGTAGTATTCAAGCAAGAAAAATGAATCGCATAGCATCAATCATCAATTCCTAGGATTACACCCGGTAACCATGACTTCCCGGGTGGTCATCCATCCCAAGATGCATCTATCTCAAGCCCTATTAACTATGGATTTTTCTCCAAAATCAATCCCACTTAGCTTTCTACCCCATTTGAAAAATCTTAGCAAGGATTGTGCCTTATGAACTATCTTATTAGAGCTCCCTTCACTCTTATTATTTAAGCATAGAGGGGCTTCCATAGTGCAACATATTAGATATCAATTTTGGGATAAAATGCATAGATTTAGTCATTAATATATGACCCATATCCATGAGTATTAGTCACAAACCAATAATTCTCATGATTTGAATAGTCGACTTAGCACTCATTACATTAGACGATGCTCACATGGGTGAAGAAGTGGGATTGAAACCAATGAAATTAATCACATAGCATCAATCATCACTTCTGAGGCTTGCACCCAGTAACCAGGACTTCCCAGGTGGTCACCCATCCTAAGAAGCCTCTAGATCAAGTGCACTTAACTATGGAGTTTTCCCCACAATCAATCCCACTTAGCTTGTTGCCCCATTTGAAAAACCTTAGCAAGTATTCTTCCTTATGAACTATCTTTTTAGAGCTTCCTTCACTCTTAGTATTTAAGAATAGAGGCATTTCCGCATTGCATCATATTAGATATCATTGTTGGCATTAACTTCCTAGAGTAAGCCATTAATCTATTAATGTTTAAGATATTATTATATTTCATTTCATTTCGATAGATAACAACAACATAAGACAAGATCATTGAGAAATACACAATCACAAGAGACATGACATTTATCTTGGGAAACCCTCTAGGGGAAGAAAACCCATCAAAACTTCCTTATTATAGATAGCCAATACAATGCCAAGAGATAACTCAAACAAGTACATAATGTCCTCTCTCTCTCTCTCTCTCTCTCTC
>JZKD02S1329221.1:520641-531124 GCA_000966675.3 Picea glauca | reverse complement strand
TGGATATCACAAGGATATTTTAAAGAGAGGATTACAAATGTTCCAAGCTCTCTTTCAAGCATAAACTTGTTTTATATGCATAATATGTTTCTCTTTATATTTTTGAAATAAAAAGGATTTTATTTTCATACTTTTCGTAGGAAACAATCCGCCCAAACTTGAAAAAATCTGCTGTCTACCAGAGAGACTTCATCAGAAAAAAATTGATCGGCAATTTTCTTTGATCTGCACCTATTTTTCTTTGAGAACAACTCCAGGAATCTCGTCTAATTTTTAGACTACCTTCGATCTGAGAATTCCAATCTACAAAGTAGCTGAATCAAATGGGTCAATTCCCATTGCTTGGAGATCTGCACTGGATTTGCCTAGATGCTAGATTGACAATTGGACTTAACAGGTTTCAAACTCATCATCTATTGTTGCTGTTAACAAACCCTAGCAGAGATCGCAACTTCCTTAATGGATTCCCAAGAAACTGATTATGTAACCGTTCAAATCCCCTCGGTCTTCTGCTATAAGTTCTAAAATCAGCTAAATTAACAGGCTTCCTAGGCATGAACTCTGAACATGAGAGGGCATTGTTACGTTCAAAGGAAACATCGAATTACCGTTGCGAATTGACACTGTCGCCCTCCCGGACATCTTGTATTCAAGAAAAATCATCAAAACGTCATAACTACTGGAATTTATTCTTCCAAACCTTGACTGGAGCAGTGAAAGGCCATTCGCGTGCCTCCAACTATCCCGAATCCCGCATTTCAAATTTCATCTTCGGAGATTTGTTTTCTTACATGAAGCCTCACAGATACAGACATAAGTTAAATTTCTCTGAAGACCAGTGCCACGGTTCACAGAAAACCCTAACACAACAACATCGTAAACGTTGGCATGGCAGTGCAGGCCGATTGGAACAACAGACAGCTCAGTAATTCTCTCAGCTTCAACCCCAGAAAGATGTTTGAATTCGTCTCCAAATTACTCAGCTTCTCGTTCAGCACAATGAGCTTAGACCTCGCAGCAGTATCGTATTGATATGAATGATTTGACTAATCTCTGTGCTTTTAAACAATACGAGTGTGTAGACATGAATTCCCCCAGATATATCATTCAATTACTCATCGTATGAGATGAATTCACAATAGCATTCCTTCGATCTTCCCAAATTGACTTAAACACGCAAATTTTCACACATGAAACTGTTCTATTCACTAATAATCTTTTAGAAATTGAAATACAGTAAATTGAATCGATTTTACAGAAAATAAAACCTTTGTTCTTGATCTCTGTCTGCTTCTTATCATAGGCATTCTTGCAAGGCGCGAAACTTCTCAGACTTGACCAACTCGGCCGACATTCACTATGAGGACTGAAATCGTGGCGGAATTTACAGATTTGATTTCCTTCTGGAGGCGTAGATCCCCATTGTTGAATCTTAGATCCGATTTTGCTGGGAAAATTGTAGATCCGTGAAGAGGGAAGATTCAATCATTGAAGAGAACTACTGCACTACCATGATAGGATAACAGTCAGTTGATCTCCATTTCGCCGACATTACAAAACTTAGCGGCCGAGAATTAATTTTTGACCTCAAGCCATACGCAGCTGCCTCCTTCAAGCTTAAGACCATAAGAGCTCTGATACCAATTGAAGAAATTAAACACAAGAACAACAATTGACAAAGTAGAGAGAAGAACAGCAACATGGCGGAAAAGGCATAATAGCCAACACACTTTATTCACTCCAATGTTACATATTTATAGTACAATGGGTGATGCCACCTCATAGAGAGATTTGCTCTAGATCCTAAAATCATGCATTATGACTAGGCTAGGCAATCTTAACCAACTCATTAGTCATCACTTGAGGATATATTACTATTATCCTAAATGAATAATACAAATATAGGTGACAATTTAGACTTAGTGATTGGTAAAGGTAAGCCATAGGCTAACAATTTAAAAGGAAGAGAGGATTAACCCTCTATTACAGTTGCAGAAGGCCGGGACATCTTGCTAAGGAATTCCCTAGTGGAAGACCTAGTTGTCTTTGTTGTAAGGCTCTAGACTATGAAGTATTGGATTTCCCTAGAATGATCGCTAAGCTTGAAGGAATGAACCTGAATCAAGAGAACCCTAAGGTAGATCCAGAAAAGGAAGAACCCCAGCAAGAATCCAAGAAAGCATTGATACAAATAAAAGAAACCCTAAATGACCACCGACGTGTCATCTTATCAGAGATCTTCAAAGAGAAGAAATGCATCGAAGAAAGAATAGGGGACTTCAACATTGACTGTGTTCTGAATGAGGAAACATAGATGAATATTATACCAGAGCGAACCTAGGAAGCTATAAGAAGGCCTGCTATGATCCCTTTACTAGGAGGAATAAGTTTATTCAGAGGAAAGCTAGTAAACCTATGTGGAAGGCTCGCTCGGATAAATTTGTTGAAGATAACACCCCCTTTACCATGCTAATAGGGAAACCTTGGATTGATAGAGACCAAGCCAGATGAAAGGAAGAAGAAGAAGTTTTGGAACAAAATAAGCAAGAGTTAAAAGACTTTATGACTAGAAGGATCGCACACTTGATTGAGGAACCGGAGAGAAGATCGTAGATATTTAATACTAGAATCCCAGATGTCAAAGCTAAGAGAACACTAGAGGATCCTCAGAAGATTGAATTACCTATCCCAGACACAAAAGAAGTATTATCCAAGAACCCTAGGAAATAATTTCAACAGTGTGAAGTAATTAAGACCAAAGAAGAAAAGAATCAGAACGAGAAAAGCATTATCGAGATGAAGCTCACTGGAAAGAAGGCTAGAAAGTTAAGAAAGAAAAGGGCTAATACTAAAAGGTTACAGGAGGTTCTAGAGGAGACCTCGCAGAAAGAAAAATTGCAGAATTGGAGCTTCGTCGAGATATCAGAACAGTGACACACTCCATGATGAAGCAATATAGCCATTGGGGCCGATATATCCATTCGACTTCCACTCCGAACGAACAAAAAATCAATAAAGGTTCGTCATCCGACCATTGGACCATGCCATAACGAATCGAATAGGAGTTAATGGAGGCTCATACCTGTTGCAATCCAACCGTTGTCGATTTACCTATTTATCTCGTCGTGCTACGCACCGAGAACACTTTTTCCAACTGAGAATTTGATCCCACAAACTAAGCCGAGTTTATATAGTGATCATTGTGCTATCATTCTCTATCTCATACCGTTTCTGAGTTGTTCCCCGATCCCGTGAATTGTTTATCTCGAGTGCGTATGTCGAAAGCATTGAGCGCTGCAGAGAAAGTTGTTGAAGAGGTTTTGATCGACTTGATGACAGAGAGAGTCATGTTGGAGTGAGGGTTGTCTACAAGTTTACAAGCATCGTCGACAAGAGGACTATAGGCCTCTCCTTCCATTGCTTGAGCCGGTCCATCCCAGCCAACCGATGAGAAGCACACTAAGCACAAAGAAGATATTGTGAATGCTAAGCTTATTCTAAGCATTCTACCTACTTATCTACCACCTCTAAGCGGTGCCATCAATCATGACAGTGTACCCCACAAATTTGAGTATGCTTTGATCACTGTGTACCTTCCGAAAGAAGTGCGCGCAGTTCATGTCGACCAGGATAAGCTCACCACGTTGAAGTTCAGTGACTTCAACCTCGACGATAGGAAGGTTTATAGTATGCCTACTCCTCATAGATATCTAACATAAACCAAAGGAAAGAACTCCAAGATTATCACTCAATCATGGACCCAGAACCTCACGCAATCAACCCTACTTAATGTAATGAAGATTCCTCACTTCGGGAGGCATCAAGAAGTGACTGCCTATGTCAAGTTGCTGGTATCCTGCTATCATGGAGGATACTTATGGTTGAACCACCGCATCATAGTGGATCCGACTTTCATTAATCAGATCACAGGGATTAGCATGCAGGGCCCCGACCCACAGGATTTCTACACCAGAAAGATCGTAGATCACGCTCTCACCTAGAGAATAAAGGATACCTATGACGATGTAGAGAAGGGAATGCGAGGATACAAGGTAGCCTCTATCCAGAGCACCGCAATGTGCCTTTCTTGTCAATTGATTGTAGGCAAGCTAGTTCGCAAGAACCGACCGACCCAAGTAACTGGATTTGAAGTCGACCTCGCAAGGAATTGCGCGGAGGGCCTACATATGAATTGGGACAAATACTTGGTGAACCAGCTAGAACTAGACTTCAGGGAAGTGTAGGACCAAGGGTATGAGTGCCATTTTAGTTGGTTTCTCATATTAATCGCTTTCATCGCATGGGAGATGGCGGAAGGTGCAACCTTCCCGGATGTCGAGCCCTTTGAACCACTGGCCGCGAAGTTCAGTATGCTATGGTATTATGGTGACATGAACAAGAAGTGGCAATCAAATGTTGTCTTCCACATGTATTATAACCAATTGAAGGTATCCATATAGGCCATGCCTCGCATAACCCCGGACACACTTCACAGATTTAGGCCATTAATGAAATTCAACGTGGACCACCACTTCATCTACATCATAGCGCGCACTGATGAGCATCACCAACAGCTACAGTCATACTACAAGTTAATGGAAGATGACTTGGAAGAGATTACCAAGGAATGGTCGGTAGATCTCCTTGTTCCAGTGGACCCCGTAGAGATGTCCAATGTTGACAGCCTAGAAACGGCGTCGGATACAATCGGACCTAGAAAGATAAAGAAGACCGAAGAGGTCGATGATTTAGACAGTGCATCCATAAATATTGCGTCTATCTCAATCGAGAAAGGAGGTGATGGCACAAAAATAGAACAGAAGAAAGGCGAGGTTACACCACCAAGAGACGAGGAGGATCCCTCGAAGAAAAGGAAGGTTTCCCCTCCAAAACCTTCTTCAAGGAAGAAAAGGAAAGAAACTAGAACCAAGTTTGAGACCACCCTAGCCTCAGATGACTTCGACTTCATCATCACTGCACTGAATGATGCTTCGTTGGAGATAGCAGAGAAGCAGGAAGCCAAGCAGGAGGAGGTGTTCAGTCGCAGCAAGGCCAAGCTTAAAGAAGTGTAGCAGGCACTACATTCCAGCTGTGTAGTATCCATTGTGCCCCTGACAGTTGGAACACTAGAAATAGGTGATGAGCTCGCTCAATTACACCAGATTGTCGATATAGTCGAAGCTCGCCTTCAACGAGCTCAAGAAGAAACAACACAAGCAACCCAAGCTCTCGTGCAAGCACAGGGAGATCTGCTAGACCAACACAACAATGCAGAATGAGAAAAATTTTCTCTCCAAGCAAAGTGGGATGAAGAGAAAGTAGAGCTATAGCAAAGCAAGGAACAATTGCTCACTGAGCAACTTGAAGTTAAGGAAAGGGTCAACAGAGCACTTCACTCTGTGACAATCGTCGAACTACAGACCGAAGAACGAGTTCCACAGCAGGTGGCACAACTGGAAGAGGTAGTCCAGAAGCTACAACAACGCATCGCAGAACTAGAGCTCTGTGTTGTACCTGAAAGCCCTCAGGAGATAAGAGACCAGCGAGAAGAAATTGCTCGCAATGCAGTGGGAAGATTAAAATATCTTGCCTTCAAGTGCAAGAAGATAAGTAACTAGAGTGCCCAGACATATGAAAACCTTACAAAGAATCAAGAATTACAGGCGCTGGAGTCACAGCTCCAGGAAGAAAAACAACATGTGGATATGATACAGGCATAGCTAAAGGCCCTATCAACAGTAGATAGAATGAAGAGGTCTCACGAACAATGCAAAGCTCGGTAGAAGGTTCATATGCGTCAAATCAAAGTGATGGAAGTCACTCAACGACTTCAACCTATGCAAGACAAGGAATCTTTGTTGTTTACAGAGGTCGAGAGCCAAGGAGCAGAGCTAGACCAGGTCATTCTCACAACAGAACAATGCCTGGAAGGACCGGTGAATGACATAGTGATCCAGGAGTTCACCGAGCAAGAGGCCACAACAAAGAAGCAGGTCAAAGCAGCTCGGGCCAAGCTCAAGGCATTCGAGGTATAACTGCTCAAACCAAAGTAACTTGGGACGAGTCACAGGTGAGTGTTGGGGGCTTATTGTCCCTTGACCATGTTTTGGGAGTTTCTTGGTCATGTTGACCTATTTTGGGACTTCGACAGCCTGTCAAAGGAGGAGCGCAAGACGAAGCGGAGATCACGGAATCTCGACCCCCTTTTGGGCCTTTTTTTGGGTTTTGGGGAATATGTAACAAGAAAGGGATGTCAGCCCATGGTTTTACCCATGTTTAGGCCTATTTTGTATATATAAATATATGCCTAGGCTAGGAAGAGAAGAAGAGACAAATGAAAGACTAAGTGCTAGATCTAAGTGATATGAATGTATGCTAAGTGCAAGTAGAGTTTTGGATGCTTTGTGCATGATTGTAAGAGACTTGCAGAGCTAAGTGCAAGTAGTTGTGACAGATTGTGGAAGGCTTAGTGCTGTAATACGAGGAAGAAGGATCTAGAGAGCTGCACAGATCTTATGTCCTGTGTGGAGTAAGGGTTAGAGGCTTTGTGCTGTAACAAATTGACTAAAGACAATAAAGAAGAAGAGTTGGTGGACGTAGCCCCAGGAGGGGGCTGGACCATGTAAACATTGTGTTATCTTACTTGGTGCTTGCCTGAATGTGTTTATGTCTTCTTTTCTTAGTGCTTTGAGATGATTAAATAAATATTCTTATGCTCAGTGCTAATGATGTATATAATGTTAGATATAATGTACATGAATATGCTCAGTGCTTGATCAGTTACATCTGACCTATTTTACTTATGCTAAGTGCTTGTATATAGTAGAGTACTGTGAATACTTTTTCTCAGCAAAGTAGACAATGATTGCATGTTAAGGAACTAAAGGTGCTAAATTCTTTATTAAGTAATACAATCATAGATCTATGTCCCAGCTAAGATTACAGACACTTGAGTCCTGCAACCACCCTTGCCTCTACCTCGGGTGAGACTTCATCTGCTTTGCAGGTGTTGCCGAAAGGGCCGGTAGTTAGGGCTTTGTTGGTGCGTTGTTGTAGCATTGAACCCTGGGTTTTCCCCTATCCCAACAAAAAGTATTGTTCCTTATGAAATATCTTGTTAAAGCTCCCTTCACTCTTATTATTTAAGCATAGAGGGGCTTCCGCATCACAACATATTAGGTATCATTTTTGGGATTAACTACGTAGAGTAATTCATTAATCTATGACCCATATCCATGAGTATTAGTCACAAACCAATAATTATCATGATTTGAATAGTCCACTTAGCGCTCATTGCATCAGGTGATGCTCAGAAGGGTAAAGAAGTGGTATTGAAACCAATGAAATGAATCACATAGCATCAATCATCACTTTTGGGGGTTTCACCTAGTAACCATGACTTCCTAGGTGCTCACCCATCCCAAGATGCCTCTAGATCAAGCACTCTTAAATGTGGAGTTTTCCCCACAATCAATCCCACTTAGCTTGCTACCCCATTTGCAAAACCTTATCACGTATTGTGCCTTATGAACTATCTTGTTAGAGCTCCCTTCACTCTTATTATTTAAGCATAGAGGGGATTATGTAGTGCAACATATTAGATATCATCTTTGGGATTAACTCCATAAACTAATTCATTAATCTATGATCCATATCCATGAGTATTAGTCAGAAACCAATAATTCTCATGATTTGAATAGTCCACCTAGCACTCATTGCATCAAGTGATGCTCACAAGGATGAGGAAGTGGGATTGAAACTAGCAAAATGAATCACATAGCGTCAATCATCACTTCCTAGGCTTGCACCCGGTAACCAGGACTTCCCAAGTAGTCACCCATCCAAAGATGCATGTAGCTAAAGTGCGCTTAACTGTGAAGTTTTCCCCACAATCAATCCCACTTAGCTTGCTACCCCACTTGCAAAACCTTAGCAAGTATTGTGCCTTATGAACTATCTTGTTAGAGATCCCTTCACTCTTATTATTTAAGCATAGAGGGGCTTCTACAGTGCAACATATTAGATATCATTTTTGGGATTAGCTGCATAGAGTAAGTCATTAATCTATGACCCATATCCATGAGTATTAGTCGCAAACCAATAATTCTCATGATTTGAATAGTCCACTTAGCACTCATTGCATCAAATGGATTACTCTATGTAGTGAATCACAAAAGTGATATCTAATATGTTGCATTGCAGAAGCCCCTCTATATCCTTTTTTGTTAGTATGGTTCAAGATTGATGAAAAATACTCATGAAATTCATTAGAAATTAGCTAATTTAGGATTTTCAAATATCTTCAAGGAACTCTCAATTATGGTGTTTTATATTCTCACAAGGCTTCTCTTTCATTTATTGGATGTATTGATTTTGATTGGGTTGGGGATGCTACTTAAAAATTCCCTACAAAATATGTATTTCGGGTTGATTTGCGTCCATTTCATTGGTCCAATAAGAAGTTGTGAATTCTTTCCCTTTCTTATTGTGATGAAAAATATAGGGAATCTAAGGAATTGTTGTACATCCAAGATGTCCTAGGTAAACTTGAACTAGTTCAAAATGCACCTACTAAGTTGAGATGTGACAATCCGAGTTCTATTCAAATTGCACATAATCTAGTGTACACTCCAAAACCAAATACATTCACCTTGATACCAACTACATTCAGAACCTAGTTTTAGATGATGTTGTTAATTTGGAGTATTGCTCCACTAAATAGCAAGATGCCAATATGTTTACCAAGTCTACGAAAAAGGAAAAGTTTCTTCACCTTCACAACTTATTGGGGGTGCTAGAAGTTGTCATCGATGAAGAATTTTCATTATAATGAAATCTTCCTCCAAATGTGTTTTATCCCTCTATCAAACATTAAGGGGAAATGTGAGAGTGTGTTTAATGTGTTGTCTAGTGGCTACATTTACTATTGCATTTCGTGTCATTATGATAAGGAATTTTGCATAGAAAATGAAACATTATTAAACAATTGGGTGTATTATTTTTTATTAACTCAGACATTTATAAAGTGATTTTATCCCACATTCCTCATGCGATATGATCTCTTATCCCTCTAACCTATATACTAGAGGTGAAGGAAGTTCAATGGTAATGTTGATGTGTCTTTCTTGAAATTTTTATGGATCCCATATGAATTCCATAATTGAGTATTGTAATTTGAAGAAATGTGAAGAATATAAATACTTACTTCCATGAATGTTTTCCCACCCCAATGCTAAAGCCTTTCTTCCATAAATGTTTTCTCACCCTGAAGTTTTCAATTATCATTTTATCAACGATGGTCCATATTACTATTGAGAATGATATATTATTAATAAATTACTATTGTGAGGATAAGGCCTTCCTTCCATGGATTCTTTCCCACCCCAAAGTTTTCAATTATCATTTTATCAACTTTCAATTATAATTTTATCAACGATATTCCGGATTACTATTGAAAATGATATTATCAATAGATTACTATAGATGATAGATTACGTATTCACAATGTATTAAATGTTTTAACATGCTATAAAAAGAAAAGAAAAATTGAATGGATTAATATTTGTATAGTGGAATTATACCCTAAAGGAGAAGGAGATCTAATATATAATGAAGAAAGTAAATTCGTGTGCACTGATTATTTTGTTATGTACTAACCAAAAATTGTAATGAAATCATTTACATTGATATCATTGGAACAAACTTTCTCGATGTGTCCAAAATATGATTTATGATTTCTCTCTGAGAAAGATATTGCAAAGTGTCGCAACGATCATCAGACTCATTGTATAAACAAGTCATTAAGAATTAGTTTGTTATAGTAATTTTTCTTTTTTAGATTTAAACCTTAGATCTAGGTTTAACTCTGATTGATTGCCACTATAATTTATAGACTAGTGTCAACAGTCGCAAGCTAGTGCTTGGTAGAGTCCACCATGGTGGAACCTTTATCCTAGGGGTCGTTTACACTTCTATCCTTATCATAATGGATCAACATGTCAACTTTGTGGGAATCGAATCCAAGTGGGGAGGATAACAAACATGCTACCCAACCACCCAAACTAAGAACCCAAGTTTGTTATAGTAATTCTTACCAAATGCAATTTGATTATGCTAAAGACATTAAGAATCTTTCAAGATTCTTTCAGCTTTAGCTCTTTGATGATTACAATTAAACCTATTTACTCAAACAAATGTGAATTCATATAGCAATGAGAATGTGTGAAGAAGAAAACTAAAGTATGACTTGATAATTGTAATAAGACCCAAATATTGGACATTGATTGTAAACCATTTCTATATTTTTTCATTATTAAAACTAACATTAATTTATATGAAGACTATATTAAGAGTGTAGTATCTAAACTCTATGATGGTGTTTATACTTCAAAGCAATAACAAACTTTGTTATGGTAAAATTTGTATGTGTACTGTCTCTATATAGAGAGAAGGGATGGAGGAAGTCCATTTGGATTTGAATGTG
>JZKD02S1329221.1:498408-517085 GCA_000966675.3 Picea glauca | reverse complement strand
TGTTGCTTGATTCGACTTTGCAGGGTTTCGGTGCTGCGCCTGCACTTAGGCCTTTTGGTGCTTTTTGGCTGGGTTCTTATTTGGTGGTTTTTCTTGTTTGCCCAGGGTTTGCAATGTTGGGATGTTGCATCTGCGGTTGGATCTCTGGTTACATTTTTTTGCACTTCGATTTGCATAGAATACTATTTAGATAAAATAACATACTAAAGAATTGCAGGCGATGTAAATTGCATATGTTACGCGTTGAAATAGAGTTTGTCAGCCTGGAAATATATTTCATAGTTGCCAATGCGTTTTCCATGGATTTTGTGTTACTATGGTTTCATAGTTATGAGAGTTCCATTTGCTGTGTGGGAGATATAGTTGTTCTCTTCCTTTTACTTTCCTGTTGTAAACTATGTTTGACTCTAGTTTGTCATGTTTATGTGGTCATTCCGAGCGACCGTCGTTTGGTTGCGTACTTAGCCAGTTTTATGGACATGACTTCACGAATAAGTTCTATCAAACTATGACAAGTCGTGTTCAGTGTATACATTAGCTTTGTCGAACTATTTTTCTTTAAAAGAATGCCTCCTGGACAGAAGAGAATGCAATTTATGAAATTATAGGTTTCTTGGACAACATAGGTTAATGATCGCGACCTCTAGGGCTAGCGGGCTTAAAATTGGGCTTATTAAGATAAAATAACAGATTAAATAATTGCAGACGATGTCAATTGCATCAGTTACGCTTTAAAGCAGATTTTGTCGAGCTCAAAATATATTTCATAGTTGTCGATGCTTTTTCCATGGATTCTGTGTTACTATGGTTTCATAGTTATGAAATTGCCTTTTGTTGTGTGGGAGATATAGCTCTTCTCTCCCTTTTACTTTCCTATTGTAAACTGCATTTGACTCTACTTTCTTACGCTTCTGTGGTCATTCCAAGCTACTGCAGTTCAGTTGCATCCTATGACAGGTTGTGTGTGATCTATACATTAGCTTTCCCGAATTAGTTTTCTTTAAAAAAAAACCTCCTGGACAAAAGAGAATGCAATTTATGAAGTTATAGGTTTCTTAAACAGCATAGGCTAATGATCATGGGTTCTTGGGGTGGCGAGCTAAAAATTGGGCTTATGTTCTTTCATGCCCTGCAAATAGCACGGAGAGTTCCACGATCATTCTGACCGACCGTCGTTCAGTTGCATAGTTAACCAGTTTTATGGACGTGGCTTATCAGATAGGTGGTATCGAACTATGGTGTATACATTAGCATTTTCATCTTAGTTTTCTTTAAAGGAAGGGCTCCTGGATAGAATACATTGAAATTTATCAAATTATAGGTTTCCTGGACAACATAAATTAAACATAGGAAATATGTAATTTTGTAAAGTAGATATATAAAGCATGCACAGAGCGCTTGTCCCATACTTAGCCAGTTTTTTCATCGTGGGTTCTCGGGGTGGTCGGCTGAAAATTGAGAATCGGAGAGTTCCTCGATATACAAATTGACCATCATACTTGCAGACTATTTGAATTTTTAGGCCATCATGTCCAAAAAAATTAGCATTGTCAAAATAGTTTACTTTACGTACGTCGTTTTACATACCCTAGTGAACAAAAAAACATACAAACAAAATAGTAAGCATTTTTTGGATCGCGGGTTCTCGGGTTGGCGGGCTCTAACTTTGGCCACTGTTGTTTTGTGTCCTACAAATAGCACGGATAGTTCCACGATATACAAATAGACAATCGGACTTGTGAACTATTTGAATTTCAAGGGCTCATGTGCAAAAAAAATAGCATTCTCGAATTACTCTTCTTTACGTACATTCTACATACACTCGTTGACAAAAATTGAAAAATAGTAGTAACATTTGTTACATAGGGCTCCATCCCCACTACATTCAGTGCTTCCCAATACACATTAAATATGCTTGCAAAAGTCAGAATCGACCAGACAGGTTCAAAAAGATGGGCTTTAATAACTGGAAAGCTCGAGGGCATTTCCCATTAAAATAAATAAACAGGTGTTGGCAGCGGGTAAATGCATGCATGACGCCAAGACAACTTTGTCGGGGTACTGAACAGGCCCGCTGGCAGCGAAGCAATGTTAGGTAAATGAAAATCGGCAAATAAGAAACCTCTTTAATGTCCTTTATTCTGATCCAAAACTTCTTGGCAGGATACAGATGTCAGAGTGGGTTAAATGGCAACCCTGTCGAGGCTATGGACGCCTGCTGGCAGCAGTGGCTATGCCAACAATATTGAAGATTTTATCTTTAATATCGTGACTTGCTGATCTTAAGATTGTTATCAGTTTTCATCTTTTGAAACACTGCTAGAAAAGATGGTTAATGATGATGTTTATACGATTTTCCGGTTGTTATTTTTGAGTTGAAATTTTCTTTGTTGTCCTAATCTGAATTTGTTTCTTTTGATAGAGATAACTACTTCTACCAGTGTGTCGCCATTGTTGGCAGCAAATTCACATTTTTTCATCGTCTAATAAGCTGCCTACACCAATGTTGTGCAAACATCAATTTTTCGTCGAAATTTTCAAATAAACGACACTTTTATTTTTTGCGACATTTTCACATTTGCCTTCATTTTGTTTTCACGACTGTAAGCGTGAAAACTTAGTCTTTTGAAGTCACATTGGAATCACTATCTGAACTGTCATTATCTCTTTGGTCGATATGCCTATTGCACTTACCTTTTTATTTATCATTATACAGCTGGCAAGATCCTTTGATCGGTACTCATGCTTCGATTAATTGCGTAATTTGAGTTTGTAATACATTGACATTTGGATTTTCTTTCTATTTGACATATTTGACCATTGGTTTCATAACATACATGGGTGTTATGGTTAAATTTTTCATATATATCTTTAATATAATGCCTATGTTTATGTTTTCATAACTATTGGTATGTTGGTTATATGAGTACCCATCGGCACATTGGTTAAACTATTGATTATATGAGCTGATACATTGGCGCATAGTTGATTTTGGTTTTGATTTATATGTCGGGTGTTTAAAACTATGGCATAACGTTTGCGTGCATTGGTTTATACATTTGATTTCATTGGTTGGGAAAATGATCTAGGTGTTGAACTATGCTATAATGGGTTGAACAACTTTGAAATTCGGCTGTTGTACTTTGGCAATAACTATTTTGCATGGTAGAGATAAGCTCCACCACCTTCGCATGATGTCATTTATGCCTATCCCTTATTCCCCGCTTACCTCTGTTAGCTCGGATAACCTTCGTGCACTCTGCTCTTGTGTGCTATGATCCAAAACCTGGACTTACCGTGTGCTCGACTCCATGGCACCAGTCGTGCAAATCGAGCCAAACGACAACCAAGCCTTGTTAATGTTTGACAATGCCCGCAAAGACTTGGAGGATAATAGATGGCTCACCTTCATGCAACGATTTGAGGGTTTTAATCTAGCAGTAGCACGACAGTTTTCCATGACTTTCGATGGCTGTAGATCCAAGGTGGGTGACATACAGTTGGAAATTGATGAGAATTTTATCAGTTCTGCTACAGGGTTACCATCCTCGAGACATCGTTGGTTCAAAAATTGTAAGGTCGAAGAGGTGCCATGGACACCGTTGTTCCTCTCGCGAAAGGTCACTTCTTGTGACAGAGGTATGCCCATCTCTACACTTAAACCACGATGGCACGATACTTTGATGGTAGTCAAACAGTTCGTGACCTGTGAAGGTCGATACACACTCGTCTTTCTCTACCACCTATGTTTGTTAATGAATTTTATGGGATACTCGTTGAATATGCCCTGTTACTTTCAGCACAGCCTATATAAAATGTTGAAAAGGTTTAAAAGGCTGAAGGCTGACAACAACCTGTTCCACCATGGACTTATCAAACTTATCATTGTTTATCACTTGAGTTTAAATGGTGATAGTTGGAGAGCTTTCATCACTCGTAATGGTTTTGAGGATACAGACCCTGTCCAGGTTGACAAGCCTGTGGTAATTGAAACCAAGGTCGAGCCACCCGTGCCCTTCCATATCCTATTGCCCTCTCCTAAGCCTTCGGTCGACCCTCCTATTGACTTACCGGACACTGGAACTGAGAAGTCCAAGGCTATAAAGAAACCTATGAGCAAAAATCCCAAGGAAAAACTTACTGCTAATGCCAAGGGTAAAAAGAACGCTCGGCTTATTTCAAGGATGGATAGAAACAAACCTAAACCCTTTGCTGAGTCAAACCCTATCGTCCAAAGTGAAGATTCGAACTCCGTTGTAGAACGTTTCTTAGCCATCGAGTACCCTTACTCGCAGGGTTTATGCCCCGAACCACCTTATGATTTCGTGATGAATCTTCCCCCCTGCCTAAGGAATAACCCTAGCTACCCTAGTATCCCCCTGCCTAATGAAACCCTCAGAAATATGTCGAAACCCTCGCCTTCTCTTTCAAAACCCACACAGTCGTCCTGTGACCAATGTGATTTATGGTTGGAATGATACTACATTGATGTTCCCCTTCTCCAATCAAAAATTCAATCACTGGAAATTCAAGTGGCAGTATTGACCATCCAAAGAGACCAACTCCAAGCAACTGATAAGAAGTAGAAGACAACAGGCTCCATCCTTTTCAAGAATGTTGAATCGGCCACAGTCGTTATCAACTCCAAATTGGCATGATCAAGTTGTCTCGTCGCTGTACAGGTATGATTTTGATTTTGTGAATGAACAGGATTAATATAATGAGTCAAATTTGGTTCTCTAATAGCTCTGTTTATATTTCGAAATGGCTCTGTCATAATATGTGCATCCTATATATTGTATTGCTTTGCTAAAAATAAAAAGAAATTTTGATTTGATATATGATCTGCTCATAGATTTTTTGTATTTGAATGGTCTTCATTTGGATTTGACCTGTTCGTTTGTCTGATTGAAGTAACGAAATTAATGGTTTTTTTTTCAACTGGATTTGTTCTGTATCTATTCCAAACAGGAAGTTTTTCATGCTCAATTTAGAATACGATCGTGATTGGATTTGATTTTGTTATGGTTCATATGTTGTGATTGGAAAACAATTTCAATGAATTTGGTTGTTACGATGCTGTGTCATATAATGTTCTAGATTTGATCGTTTCCAAGTTGGGAAAAATGACTCTATTTTTATTGAAACAATATGCTCATTTATTGAACGTAAGTTTTCACTCAAATCGGTAATAGTTGCTTCTAAATGCACTCAAGAAAAGATTTTGTGAATGATTTTGTCTGCCCCAATTTGTAATAGGAAACGATCGACCAATTCTTACGAACTCTGTTACTAATGGATTGATCCTATTACGATTTCGTTTGTGGACAGTTATGTGTCAGTGTTGGTCTAATTCGCTTATGGTATAAATCGTTTGCTATATCGTTACATTTATAACGATTTGAAAAGTGATCTTGTTTGGATTCGATCGTATCTCCTCTTGTTGAGGCAGCATAACGATTTCCGGCAATCTGTTTGATCATATCAGTTTCAATTGGATATGAAATGATTTCACAACTGATCGATTATGATTCTGTTGACCCGAATTTGTGGTAACAAAAGAAACAAAGTACACCTATCGTTGTATTCGGTTGAATGATTTTGATCCTGTTTGATTTCGAATGGTATAATAATTCCAAATTAAATGATTCATTTTCAAATAGTTGTTGGATGTTAATTGAATTAAATTCTTTAAAAGATTTTCAATTGATTTTAATATTAATTCTGTGTCTTATTTTAGACCAGCTACATAATCAGAGGATTCTGTAGCTAGTCTATAGAATTAGATTTTTGTTATTTTATTAATAAAATATCCCTCTAACTTGTCCATTTCTGACCTGTTTCAGGTAAATTTGAATTGCATGGGACATGCTGGATAGTTCAAGAGATATTTGGGTGTTTTAGTTTTATTGTAGTTTCCTAGTTTAGTTAAAACCTGGGATATCTTCCCAGATTTATGTAAACAGTTTGATAACTTCCACGGGGAGGTTTTACCCTGTGGAAAACTTATAAATACTTATTATTTTTGTAATAAGGATCATCCTCACTTGTGGGAGAACTAGGATTATGGATTTCTAATACAAACTGAGACAGAAGTTGATGTTCTGCTACAACTTTCRCTTTCATAATATCAATCTTTTGTTTCATGTTTATGCATATCAATTTGCATTTGATTAGTGACTACTTTAGCTATCATGGTCTTTTGCAGAATGATATGATTGAATTAATGTGATCCATTCCTGCTTTCTTTCACTAATTTAAAGAATACAACAATTACTTACTTCAGCTAATGAATGACAGATTTCTCTTCTTCATAAATTGAACTATTATGTATAGATCTTTGCACACAGGTTTATCTAACTGAAGATTTATAAATTATAAGATTGTTGTCATTTGTATGTCTTGTTTGTCCTGTAATCAAACTTAAAGAGCACTTGTAGCTATCGTTTACGAGAAGCTTCTGGACAATTCGGAGCGGTTTTATTCTTTCCGATTAGCTAGGACGAGTATCATGCACGGGACAAATCTAGAGTGTTTCTCCAGGTTAGTTTGCGATTATTTTTGTTAGTATATTATTAGTATTTTAGTTAGTCATATTTTTAGTTTAGATTAGTGTTTTAGTTTAGTTAGTTTCCTGTTTATTTCTTGTTCATAAAATCATAAAATCAACAAAAAAATATCTTTCTCTGTCTTAGGGCAGAATATTATTGAGTTTTTCAGGTTTTATTTAAATCTATAAATTGTGGATATTGTACATTTTGTCAATAAGTTATATTTCAGTTAGTAGTTAGATAGTTAATTAGTAGTTAGTATAGCAGTAATTAGTAGATTATATATATATATATATAGAATAGTTAGATTAGTTTAGTTTGTTTAATAGTTAGTTTTAGTTAGATTAGTTTATTAGTTTGTTTTATTTTGTTTTTAGTTAGTTTAGTAAGTTTAGAATAGTTTTTATTTTTGTTTTATTAGGACCTTAGATCGGCTAATGGAGCCGCTAAACCCATCAGGGTGGTTCATCCCAAACGGCTTGGGTTATTAGACAACCCCGGACCGGTTCCACTCTCTCAGTTGACGGACGGTCAATTTTGCCCGTCAACAAATAGCGCTAGAAGGAGGGCCTGAACTTAATTAATAGCACGAGGTGGTCGCAAGACTCCTCCACCCCCTAATCACTCACCTATAGTGACTAGAAGCCATTCACATGATAATATTCCCCTTCAAACAACAACTACTTCAACCGACGATCCTCAGATCACAGTGGAGCCAGCAACCCCTAATCCTACAGGTGGTGACATACAAGAGTTTGTCCGCTAATCTCTTATTAAAACACATAGTGCCTTAGCCCATTTGAGGAAACCAAACCATCCGTGGGGTCAACCTTTGGACTTCTCTGATATCAGAGAACAATTAGGTGACACTAATCCTACTGTGAATCCTACAAATCCAAACCTAAATCCTGCTACAGGAGGATATGGGATACCTCCTTCACCACCTCCATCATCTCCTTCCTCTTCTGGAGGAGATTCCTCTGACGAAGGCGATTCCCCTTCTCAACCTTCCACACCCACTACCCCAATGGAAAATCAGAACAACCCTGCTAGACCCTGGCTTGATCAGGATGTTGTAGTTGTACCTGGAGCTCAACACCCTTTACATAAGCACCCAGTGAAATGGATTCCCAAGTTTGATCCTGACTCGAAACAGATCGCTGAAGATCACATTAAAAAGTTCATGTTAGCCATAAGACTCCACAATGTCAAACATGAAGACGTTGTCTGTAGGTTTTTCCCTTATACCTTCGAGGGTAATGCATCCACATGGTACTTTTCCCAACAACCCCATACCATCGTGTCTTGGGAAAAGTTTGAGTCATGCTTTTTGGAAAAGTTCGGAGACGGTAAGCCTCCGGAAGTTTTAGTCATGGATATTTATAGCTTAAAAATGAACCCAAAAGAAAAAGTTAAAGACTTTAATCAAAGATTCTTAACACTTAAAAACCGAATCCCTACGGATTCTATGCCTGTTGAGAGTCTTATAATAGCATACTACACTAAATCTTTGCATCAGAGCATAGCTATTTGGGTTAAACGATCTAAGAAAGCCACGTTGTTAGAAGCCTTTGAGGAGGCTAGCCAGATCGAAAAAGACATACTTAGTCTTAAAGACTATTCTAGCAACGAAACTGAAACTAGTTCTTCTTCCAAAAAGAAGATTGAAATCCTCCCCAGACCCACTCAAAGTAAAACACAACCTGAAAACTCTGATTTGGAAAACTTAACCAAAGTTGTCCAAAAACTGTCAAATCAAGTTATAGACTTGAAAAGGTTGACCAAAGAAGCTTCCTCGAGTAAAGGACCTTACAAACCCCCGTTCCATAAGCCTTTTCCTACCAACTGACCTAATACAACCACCGAAGCCCTTAATCTAGAAACTCTGCAATGTGCCCTTCAAACAATTCTAGAAGCCCCAGATAACTTGATGCCTCCTGAGATTCTTGAGGAGGTAGTTGAACAAGAGACAATCCAAGAAGAAGAGTCTTCTCCAAACATTTTTGGACACTTCTCGGATAGAATCTTTCAAGCTAACTTCGAGACAGTTCATCCTTATAACACTAGGAGTAAGACAACAAATAAACCTTCTTCCGAAAATACTACAACTTCACCTCCAAAGCAATATAAATCAGTAGAGACTAAACAAAATAATGTGAGCCCCAACTTAGATTATGATGTTGTTGAAGATCTTAAAAAGTTAACGGCTAACATTTCTATTTATGAGTTGTTGAAGTTTCCATTTTTGTTACAAAAAATGTTGCAAAATATTTCAGAGAACGGTAAAAATGGTAATCCTAATGGTAACAAGGTTGTGCAAAACAAAGTCCCTCAGAAGACTTCCACTAAAAATAATCCTGATCCTCAAGATAAAGGAAGCCTTCTTGTAAGTAATGTAAATAGTGTAAATGATGTAGATAAAGTAGCCTTAGAAACTGTGAGTAAAAATCCACAAGCTACTACTCTTAGTACTCGCAAAAATGTACCTCCTTTCCTATTAACTTTTGAGATTTTTAATAGAAACGTGCACAATTGCATGGTAGACTTAGGAGCATCATCCAATGTGATGCCTTGGTCTGTTTGCCAAAAGATTAACGTCGAAGTTGAACCCTCGACTTTAAAAATCATACAACTTGATCGAACAAATGTCAAAGTTATAGGCGAACTAAAGAATGTGCTTATTAGATTATCATCTAACCCTAAAGTTCATCAAGTTATTGATATAATTGTTGTGGATATTCCAGAAGTATATGGTCTTTTTTTAAGCAGGGACTGGTTGGAGCAGCTACATGGTTATTTCGCAACAGACTGGTCTCATCTATGGCTTCCAAAAAATGGCAAGCCTAATAAAATCAAAGTAAATCATGAGTGCTACCTTAAGTTCATGGTCACAGATTTGAACGATCCCAACGAACCGTATACACCTTCTGCTGATTCACCTGAAGTACAAGGGATGGACACCTTCTTCGACAACTTCATGGCCAAGGCTTCACCTATCACCAATCCAGAACAACAGTCCGAGATTGTAGCATAAATGCAGCCAACACCTTCCATGCAACAATCCTATGAACCCGATGCAAATCAAATTTGGTCTCTATATTTCGACGGGTCAAAGTCCAAAGAAGGAGCCGGAGCAGGCTGCATCATTATCGATCCGGCAGGTAACAAAACATTGATAGCATGTAGGTTGGAATTTGAATGTACTAACAATACTGTAGAATATGAGGCTTTACTGCAAGGTCTCAGAAAAGATTTGGATATGAACATTCAAAATTTAACCGTCTTTGGTGACTCTGAAATAGTGGTTAGACAGGTAAGAGATTCTATCCACTATCTTTCTCCGCATATCAAAAGCTACCAGCCCGAGGTATGGAATTTAATGAGTAAATTTTCTTCTTTCAATATAAATTCCATTCCTAGATTGAATAACACTGAAGCAGATCTATTAGCTAATGTAGCTTCTAAACTTCTTCCTGTAGAAGGCCTATCCCCAGATGCATTCTCCGTCAAGTTGTTGTTTCGACCATCCATTCCCGACAACGTCACGAACTAGAGAGTATTTGACGATGATCAACAAATTATTAACTTTTTGCACATGGAAGAAACCTTTCAAGGCGCGGTGATAGACGAACACACACACGATGAAAATTTGCACGATTTCACAGTAATACCACATCCGAGAACTCCTAAATGTTCATCGGATATGGTAAACTCGATCCCTAAATCTGTAATTAGATTAGAAAAGTTTTACGATTTTCAAGATAAATTTAAAACGATGGTCAATTGTAAAACCAATAGTTCCTCGTTGTCTTATGAAAAAGTAAACTTATGAACTAATGAAAATCCTCAGTGCATTAACCTAGGCTTGGGATGTTCTCAACAAGAAAAAGTTGCATTTGTTAAATTATTCAAAGAATTTAAGGATGTCTTTGCATGGACGCATGATGATCTTAAGACTTTCGATCCTAATATCATACAGCACGTCATCCCGATGAAGCCCCAAACCTTACCCTTCCAACAAAAACTGAGGAAAATGCACCCTAAACTGGAACCGACCGTTCAAAAAGAATTGAATAAGCTCCTTAATGCTAAAATATTTTTTCCTGTTAGACACACTCAGTGGGTTTCTAACCTTGTCTCGGTCCGGAAGAAAAATGGGGAAATCAGACTTCGCGTCGATTTCCAAAACCTCAATAGAGCATCTGATAATGACAACTACCCTGTCCCACCCATGGAACAAATCCTTCAACAAGTATCTGGTTCTGAAAGGATATCCTTACTGGATGTTTTCTCAGGATACAACCAGGTCCTGATGTCTCCACCAGACCAACTAAAAACTACCTTCCGTACTCCGTGGGGCACTTATGCTTATCGCAAAATGCCTTTTGGATTGATTAATGTCGGTGCCACTTTTCAGAGAGCAATGGATATTTCTTTTCGAGGCTTAATCAATCAGTCTGTCGTAGTTTACTTGGATGATGTGACTGTATTTTCTAAAAACAAAAATGATCATCTAGCTCACTTACGAGCCGTCCTACTGCGATGTCATAAATACGACATCTCCTTAAACCCCAAAAAGTCCATCTTTGCAGTAGAACAGGGTAAACTCTTAGGATTCATTATGTCTAGCGAAGGAATGATTATTGACCCCGAGAGGACTCAAGTCATCGCAAAAATCCCCCCCCCTACATCTAAAAAATCCATGCAGTCTTTCTTAGGCCAAATTAACTTCGTGAGAAGATTTGTCCCCAGTTTCTCTGAAATGGTCAGGCCTTTACATAATTTGATTAAGAAAGACACCCAATATCACTGATGACCCCTAGAAAACCAAGCTTTTAATGCAATAAATAAGGCCATTATAGACGCTCTGTCTCTCATGAGCCCAGATTTCTCTCAAGATTTTACACTCTATACTTTTGCTTCTTATCGTTCCTATGTCGTCATCCTGACTCAGAAGAATGCCGAGAACAACGAAGTACCCATCGCCTTTATGAGCTCCTCCTTCAAAGGCGCTAAAATTAACTATCCAGTGGTTGATCGGCAAGCCTACGTTGTTTTCAAAGTAGTTAAGCATTTCCGGTCTTATATTTTGAATTCAAGGACGAAAGTCATTGTCCCCTACCCAGCCGTGAGGAACTTGTCAGTATAGAAGGAACTAGGAGAAAACAGAGCCAACTGGGTCACTTCTTTGCAGGAGTATGACTTAGAAATAACCCCAGCTCATATTGTGAGAGGCCAAGGGTTATGTAAGTTAGTTGTTGATTCAGAGACAGGACAACAAGAAGAAAGCGATATGTCAAACCTAGGGCAAAGCGATCAAAGTTTAATCTATTGTGCACAAAACCCTGTTAGTCCTTGGTACGACGATATAAGATTCTGTCTTGAACACAGCCCCCCGTCACCTTGACCCCGCTAAAAGAAGTGATTTGAGACTGAAGTCTGCCTCCTTTCATCTGGTTAATGATATCCTGTTTCGTCAAATTTTTGACGACGTACTGATGCGTTGTCTTGAAAAAGATGAAGCAGAAAAAGTCTTGCTAGAGTTGCATGCAAGAGAAGCTGGTGGCCATTTCGGTGGTGACACCACTTCTCATAAGGTTTTAAGAGCCATTTATTACTGGCCCACGCTTTTTAGAGATGCCCATGCCTTGTGTCGTAAATGTATCATCTGTCAGAAAGAATTAGGGCGATTGCAAAAACCATCCTTTCCGCTGCAGCCCGTTACAATAGATTCTCCTTTTCAACAGTGGGGCCTTGATATCATAGGTCCAATCAACCCTCCATCCTCGAAACAAAACAAGTTTATTTTGACAGCCACGGACTACTTTACACGATGGTCTGAAGCTACTGCGTTGAGAACTGTCAACACCAGTCAGGTGATTGCCTTTCTAAATTCGAAAATCTTCACTCGTTTCGGTATCCCTAACTGTTTAGTTTTCAATAATGCTTCTTACTTTTCCTCTCTTGAGATGAGTGATTTCTCTTTGGAAAATGGAATTAAGTTGAAGTATTCTGTGAGTTACTACCCCCAGGCCAACGGACTGGCAGAATCAACAAACAAGAACTTGATTAAAATTATCAAGAGAATCGTGGTTGAAAATCACAAGAATTGGCACAATGAACTGCTTAACGCGTTATGGGCTGATAGGGTTACGCTAAAAGCTGCTATAGGTAACTCCCCCTTTTTTCTCATTTATGGCAGAGAGGCAATTTTGCCACCTCACATCCTTCTTCCTTCACTTCAGTTGTCACAGAAACTTCAAGAAGAAGATTGTCCCCCTCTAGAAAACCGAATTAATTCTTTGATGAAGCTAGAAGAGGTTAGATCCCAAGCTAAATGTAAGTTAGATCAACATCAACAATTGGTTAAAAGCTGGTTTGATTCTAATTCTGCTTCTGATAGGAATTTTGAAGTAGGTGATCTCGTCTTGAAGTGGGACAAACCACATGAGGGAAAAGGAGAACATGCAAAATTTCAAAATTTGTGGCTTGGACCATTTTTAATTGCTGAAAAGTTGGGTCCCAGTTCTTTTCGATTGTAGAATCTTGAAGGGCAGCTTGACACCTATTCGATAAATGGCCAAGCCCTGAAAAGATACTTTGCTTGATTACTACCTTTGTATATTATGTACATATTTTGATTTTGTTTGCTTTCTCGTTTGCTTTTGTTTTTTTATTTTTCTTTGAATTTATCAGTTTGTATTTTTTGACATACACATACCTGTACACTGAACTATTCAGAAAAAGACAATAGAAATTTCCTTCGCTGAAATAACTTCTGAAAATTTGTATAAACATCAATGGTATATTTCTGAAATATATATCTGTGTTGAAGAAAAATCTGTTGTTTAAAAGAAGATGGATGATTTCGATCTCTGAGTAAAGTTCGTCATGATCATCTATTATCTTTTTACACTGTCCCTATTCTGTAAAGGAATGACTCAGAATATGTCTCCTTGTCTTAGGAAGTTGTTTTTGTAAATAAAACATCTCTGGCTCTAAATAAAGGACAGTTCTAAAAAATCATGATGAGGTCTAAAAAATATGTTAAAAATCATGATTTTCAGCGTCACCCCGCTCAGCTATATATCTATGAAAAACAAAACAAAATAAATTATTAATCAGAGTTGTGGGAAGTGCTTGTAAACCCACCGGGATACTGAACAGGTCTGTTGGCAGCAGGTAAATGCATGCATGATGCTAAGACAACTTCGTCGGGGTACTGAACAGGCCCGCTGGCAGCGAAGCAATGTCGAGTATATGAAAATCGGCAAATAAGAAACCTCTTTAATGTCCTTTATTCTGATCTAGAACTTCTTGGCAGGATACAGATGTCAGAGTGGGTTAAATGGCAACCCTATCGAGGCTATCGACATCTGCTGGCAGCAGTGGCTATGCCAAAAGTATTGAATATTTTATCTTTAATATCGTGACTTGTTGATCTTAAGATTGTTATCAGTTTTCATCTTTTGAAACACTGCTGGAAAAGATGGTTAATGATGATGTTTATACGATTTTCTGGTTGTTATTTTTGAGTTGAAATTTTCTTTGCTGTCCTAATCTGAATTTGTTTCTTTTGACAGAGATAACCGCTTCTACCAGTGTGTCGCCATTGTTGGCAGAAAATTCACATTTTTTCATCGTCTAATAAGCTGCCTACACCAATGTTTTGCAAACATCAATTTTTCGTCGAAATTTTCAAATAAACGACACTTTTATTTTTTGTGACATTTGCACATTTGCCTTCATTTTGATTTCACGAATGTAAGCGTGAAAACTTAGTCTTTCGAAGTCACATTGAAATCACTATCTGAACTGTCATTATCTCTTTTATCAATATGCCTATTGCGCTTACCTTTTTATTTATCATTATATAGCTGGCAAGATCCTTTGATCGGTACTCATGCTTCGATTAATTGCGTAATTTGAGTTTGTAATACATTGAAATTTGGATTTGATTTCTATTTGACCTATTTGACCATTGGTTTCATAACATACATGGGTGTTATGGTTAAATTTTTCATATATATCTTTAATATAATGCCTATGTTTATGTTTTCATAACTATTGGTATGTTGGTTATATGAGTACCCATCGACACATTGGTTAAACTATTGATTATATGAGTTGATACATTGGCGCATAGTTGATTTTGGTTTTGATTTATATGTCGGGTGTTTAAAACTATGGCATAACGTTTGCGCGCGTTGGTTTATACAGTTGATTTCATTGGTTGGGCAAATGACTTGAGTGTTGAACTATGCTATAATGGGTTGAACAACTTTGAAATTCGGCGGTTGTACTTTGGCAATAACTATTTTGCATGGCAGAGATAAGCTCCACCACCTTCGCACGATGGCATTTATGCCTATCCCTTATTACCCGCTTACCTCTGTTAGCTCGGATAACCTTCATGCACTCTGCTCCTGTGTGTTATGATCCAAACCCTGGACTTACCGTGTGCTCGGCTCCATGGCACCAGTCGTGCGAATCGAGCCAAACAGCAACCAAGCCTTGTTAATGTTTGACAATGCCCACAAAGACTTGGAGGATAACGGATGGCTCACCTTCGTGCAACGATTTGAGGGTTTTAATCTAGCAGTAGCACGCCAGTTTTCCATGACTTTCGATGGTTGTAGAGCCAAGGTGGGTGACATACAGTTGGAAATTGATGAGAATTTTATTAGTTCTTCTACAGGGTTACCATCCTCGGGACATCGTTGGTTCAAAAATTGTAAGGTCGAAGAGGTTCCATGGACACTGTTGTTCCTCTCAAGAAAGGTCACTTCTTGTGACAGAGGTATGCCCATATCTGCACTTAAACCATGATGGCACGATACTTTTATGGTAGTCAAATAGTTCGTGACCTATGAAGGTTGATACAGACTCGTCTTTCTCTACCACCTGCGTTTGTTAATGAATTTTATGCGATACTCGTTGAATATGCCCTTTTACTTTCAGCGCAACCTATATAAAATGTTGAAAATATTTAAAAGGCAGAAGGCTGACAACAACCTATTCCACCATGGACTTATCAAACTTATCATTGTTTATCACTTGAGTTTAAATGGTGATAGTTGGAGAGATTTCATCGCTCGTAATGGTTTTGAGGATACAGACCCTGTCCAGGTTGACAAGCCTGTGGTAATTGAAACCAAGGCCGAGCCACCCGTGCCCTTCCATATCCTATTGCCCTCTCCTAAGCCTTTGGTCGACCCTCCTATTGACTTACCAGACATTGGAACTGAGAAGTCTGAGGCTATAAAGAAACCTATGAGCAAAAATCCCAAGGAAAATCTTACTACTAATGCCAAGGGTAAAAAGAATGCTCGGCTTATTTCAAGGATGGCTAGAAACAAACCTAAACCCTCTGCTGAGTCAAACCCTATCGTCCTAGGTGAAGATTCAGACTCTGATGTAGAACGTTTCTTACCCAGTGAGTACCCTTACTTGTAGGGTTTATGCCCCGAACCACCTTATGATTTCGTGATGAATCTTCCCCCTTGCCTAAGGAATAACCCTAGCTACCCTGGTATCCCCCTGCCTAACGAAACCCTCAGCAATATGTCCAAACCCTCGCCTTCTCTTTCAAAACTCACACAGTCGTCCTATGACCAATGTGATTTATGGTTGGAACGATACTACATTGATGTTCCCCTTCTCCAATCAAAAATTCAATCGCTGGAAAGTCAAGTGGCAGTATTGACCAGCCAAAGAGACCAACTCCAAGCAACTGATAAGAAGCAGAAGACAACAGGCTCCATCCTTTTCAAGAATGTTGAATTGGCCACAGCCATTATCAACTCCAAATTGGCATGATCAAGCCGTCTCGTCGCTGTATAGGTATGATTTTGATTTTGTGAATGAACATGATTAATATAATGAGTCAAATTTGGTTCTTGAATAGCTCTGTTTATATTTCGAAATGGCTCTGTCATAATATGTGCATCCTGTATATTGTATTGCTTTGCTAAAAATAAAAAGAAATTTTGATTTGATATACGATCTGCTCATAGATTTTTTGTATTTGAATGGTCTTCGTTTGGATTTGACCTGTTCGTTTGTCTGATTGAAGTAACAAAATTAATGGTTTGTTTTCAACTGGATTTGTTTTGTATCTATTCTGAACAGGAAGTTTTTCATGATCAATTTAGAATACGATTGTCATTGGATTTGATTTCGTTATGGTTCATATGATGTGATTGGCAAACGATTTCAATGAATTTGGTTGTTACGATGATGTGTCATATAATGTTCTAGATTTGATCGTTTCCAAGTTGGGAAAAATGACTCTATTTTTATTAAAACAATATGCTCATTTGAGTCTATGCGAATGATATTCACGCCCGAATCATGGAACGTTTTGATCCACAATGACTGTGTAAAACCCCAGCTATTTAATTCGTTTGATTGGATAGTTGTATCTTAAGTTAGTTTGATCGATTTTATGAATTGCATTCATATCAAAATAGATTTGATTATAGTTCTGTTCTCAAACAAGTTTCTGAAATCGGTTCAACTTACGTCATTCTATTAAAGTCGTATGAGGAGATTCGGGTAATAGTTGTTTCTAAATGCACTCAAGAAAAGATTTCATGAATGATTTTGTCTGCCCCAATTTGTAATAGCAAACGATCGACCAATTCTTACGAACTCTGTTACTAATGGATTGATCCTGTTACGATTTCGTTTGTGGACAGTTACGTGTCAGTGTTGGTCTAATTCGCTTATGGTATAAATCATTTTCTATATCGTTACATTTATAACGATTTGAAAAGTGATCTTGTTTGGATTCGATCGTATCTCCTCTTGTTGAGGCAGCATAACGATTGTCGGCAATCTGTTTGATCATATCGGTTTCAATTGGATATGAAATGATTTCACAACTGATCGATTATGATTCTATTGACCCGAATTTGTGGTAACAAAAGAAGCAAAGTACACCTATCTCTGTATTCGGTTGAATGATTTTGATCATGTTTGATTTCGAATGGTATAATAATTCCAAATTAAATGATTCGTTTTCAAATAGTTGTTGGATGTTAATTGAATTAAATTCTTTAAAAGATTTTCAATTGATTTTAATACTGATTCTGTGTCTTATTTCAGAGCAGCTACAGAATCAGAGGATTCTGTAGCTAGTCTATAGAATTAGATTTTTGTTATTTTATTAATAAAATATCCCTCTAACTTGTCCATTTCTGACCTGTTTCAGGTAAATTCGAATTGCATGGGACATGATGGACAGTTCAAGAGATATTTGAGTGTTTTAGTTTTATTGTAGTTTCTTAGTTTAGTTAAAACTTGGGATATCTTCCCAGATTTAAGTAAACAGTTTGATAACTTCCACAGGGAGGTTTTACCCTGTGGAAAACTTATAAATACTTATTATTTTTGTAATAAGGATCATCCTCACTTGTGGGAGAACCAAGATTATGGATTTCTAATACAAATTGAGACAGAAGTTGATGTTCTGCTATAACTTTCGCTTTCATAATATCAATCTTTTGTTTCATGTTTATGCATATCAATTTGCATTTGATTAGTGACTACTTTAGCTATCATGGTCTTTTGCAGAATGATATGATTGAATTAATGTGATYCATTCCTWCTTTCTTTCACTAATTTAAAGAATACAACAATTACTTAGTTCAGCTAATGAATGATAGATTTCTCTTCTTCATAAATTGAACTATTATGTATAGATCTTTGCACACAGGTTTATCTAACTATGAAGATTTATAAATTATAAGATTGTTGTCATTTTTATGTCTTGTTTGTCCTATAATCAAACTTAAAGAGCACTTGCAGCTATCATTTACAGGAAGCTTCTGGACAATTCAGAGCGGTTTTATTCTTTCCGATCAGCTAGGACGAGTATCATACACAGGACAAATCTGGAGTGTTTCTCCAGGTTAGTTTGCGATTATTTTTGTTAGTATATTATTAGTATTTTAGTTAGTCATATTTGTAGTTTAGATTAGTGTTTTAGTTTAGTTAGTTTCCTGTCGATTTCTTGTTCATAAAATCATAAAATCAACAAAAAATATCTTTCTCTGTCTTAGGGCAGAATATTATTGAGTTTTTCAGGTTTTATTTAAATCTGTAAATTGTGGATATTGTACA
>JZKD02S1329221.1:457416-480523 GCA_000966675.3 Picea glauca | reverse complement strand
GTTCATGGTTGCATCTCTGATATATTTCTATTATATTATTGGATATACGCGATATCTCTGTGCATTTCTTTATTATATCTCCGCTCTCATTTCGTGCCGAAAATAATCCAGATCACATGTAGAAAATTGGGTTGTCCGCGGTGGAAATATCAGACACCGACTTTTTTGACATAGATGAATCCTTCGTAATCCAGAGCATTATTTTTGACAGCCAATCTAAAAGTCTGGTCATTGAAGAGAGAGATGTAACAAACATGAAAGGAAAATCTCATGCATAGATTAACTTTAGCGAAATGTCGTCAGCCCAAATCTGCCAATTTCACCAGGGAACTAGTGACATTCTTCATGATTCCATTCAAGGAATTGAGACAGAAAATGCCAATATGAAACAACACCTCAACGAATTTGAGCAGGCTTTCCTTGCAACTCCAGAGTTTTCCATTCCTTTGGCAAAAATCGTGCCTTCTACCACTGCAACGAATATGAAAGTATCCTCTACCCTCCTTGCATGCTCTAGAGCCCTTGTAGAGAATAACATCGGCAAAAGAATGCAGTTAGTTACTGAAGCCTGGGAAACATCACAAAATTTAGTTTCCTTCGAAAAGAAGGCCAATGGTTTGTTGGAACAATTGGAAACGAATTTAAAAAATGAACAACTTTTATGTGATTAGGTACTGGCCCCTTTTGCCAAATATGTCGAAAACACATCAGAACTGAAAAGAAGACAAGAGAAAATCCCCTTGCCAAAGTGCACGAAAAAAGTAAAAGCATGCTGGAAAAAGAAAGTTGACAACCTGTAGCTCATTGTCAAGTCATGTAAACAAGTCATATCAAAAAAGGAAGATTTATTCACAAGCATGTTCTAGCTGGACTTAGCCGGAACTACCAATGAGGTTCAAGATCCTAACTTAATTCTCAAATCCTTGTCAATCACCAAAGAAGCGTTCAAGGAACAAGTTGATATTTTAAAGTGGTTGTCTTTCGAAAATTTTTACAACATACTTGAACATCATCTAGATAAGCATGAGCACTGGGTACTAGACTATGTCTCACACAATGAAGAACTTTAACATACTCTACATAGAATTTCAATGGATCTAAGGAAATTAGAAAACGACCTTTACAACATAGCAAACCGAGATGAAACCAACACAACCCCCATGAAAATATACATCGAAGAATGGTTCCAAAAGAGAATGGACAACCTCGTCCAGGAAGGGAAAGAACTGGTCAATAGGACTACAATACCCATCGACGACAGCAACAAAAATGCATTGGCTTCATAGTAATTTTATACTGCCATCTTGTTTTGTTTATCAATCCAGTTTAAGTCTATGTTGTCATATTCTCTTCTTTATCAATCCACTTATGTCATGTTTCAATAGAAAACTGTAACCAAATACTCTTAGCTTCCAATTTTTTCTTTTTAGGTCTTCCTCTCTACCGTTGCGCACTTCTTTCAACATTCCTAATTCTTGTACTTATTTCTTTTTATGGTCCACGGGAGCTCCAATCCTAGTATATATGACAAACGCATTTAAATTTCCATAAACATATAAGAGACATTATTAAATTTTGATAAATTCCAAAGAAAATTGATTCGACAATGCCCTTATTGTATACTAAATTTTAGGTTTCCACGAACCTTTCTTGTTTGCTCCAAATAAAAGTAATTCGGATATGCTACATTTCTTGTCTCCTATTGTATGCTAATTTTCTGGTCTTCAACGACGTTGATGTTTTAAATGTTGATGTAATTTCCAGAGATATGTAACAGACATTATTTATTTTATAATAAGTTTGTATTGTATAGTTCACAATGCCGCTTCTCAATTTGTATATCGCGGAACTCTCCATGCTATTTGTAGGGCATGGAACAATAGAGACCCATTTTTGAAACCACCAGCCCGAGAAGCGCGATCCAAAAAATGGCGAAGTATGGAATGATCCCTCCCTACATGCTCTATAAAATGTGTACAAAGAAAACTAATTCGGCAATGCTATATCTTTTTTTTCCAAGAAAAGCCTTAGTTTTAAAGCAAGCTAATTCAGAAAAACGTTATTACTATTCTATTGTATAACATACATTATTTTTTTGTAAATTTCTATAGTCCGCAACTCTGCCTGTCATTTTGTATTTCTGGAACTGTCAGTGCTATTTGTAGGCAACGGAACATCAGAGACTCAATTTGGAACCCGCCAATTTCCAGAAACATGTAACAGACATTATTATTTTTTGATAAATTACAAAGAAAACTGATTCGACAATACCCGCGATCCGAAAACTAGCGAAGTATTGAATGACTACTCCCTGTATGTTCTATAAAATGTGTGCAAAGAAAACTAATTCGGAAATGCTATATCTTTATGTCCAAGAAAAGACTTAGTTTTAAAGAAAACTAAACATTATCTGTCATTTTGTATATCGTGGAACTATTGGTGCTATTTGTAGGCCACGCAACATCGGAGGCCCAATTTTGAACCCGCCATCCCGAGAACCCGCGATCCAAAAACTGGCTAATTATGCAATGAGAGCTCCCTACATCCTCTATAAAATATCTTCCCCATACTTTATAAAAGTAGAAATTTCGTATGTATAAAACTAAATATCTACTTTATACAAGTACATATTTCATATGTATAATTTTTTTATTTGTGATGAATTTCTATAGTCTGCAACTGCGCTAACATCAGAGACCCAATTTCTGTATCGTGGAACTGTCGTTGCTTTTTTTATATCGCCAACATGACAATCCGCGATCCATTACAAAAGTACATATTTCCTATGTATAAAAGTATTTCAATGTATTTCAACTTTCTAGCCACGTGTCTATACTATGTCGCATTTACTCCCATCCCAAACTGGCAGGGACTCTGCTTCCATGCAACCTTGTTTGAGACAAGTCATGAAATGTTCATTAATGTAACCTCCAAAGCAAGCAAATCAAGATTTATCAATCATAGCTGCCAACCAAAAAAAATCTTCAAAAATGGAAAAACGATGGTGAGACCTGAGAAGAAAATACGACTGGAACCCCATGCATCTGGGTAGGGAGTTCTACATGAAGCATTTTTTGACACTCCTCCAAGAGATACATGGGGTTCTAGTCGCCTTTTTCAGGTCTCACCGTCGTTTTTCCATTTTTGAAGCTCATTGTTGGGTCAACGGTTATGATTGATAAATCTTGACTTGTTTCCTTTGTATGTCAGCTGTGTTGTAATGTCCATGCAAGAAGTTCTGCCATGATCCGTATCATTTATCACTATTGTTTTATGATGCCAACAAAGTAAGAAAACGCCCATACAACTGCTCAAAACGATAGTACCTCCAGTGCTAACATGAAATACCTTTTTTTATGTGTTTATCTCCAAACGATAACATGTGGATGAGCTGGGTAAGCGAAGTTTTCATTCCTTACCTCTGGTCAAGCGGATTGATTGTTAACCATGGTTATTAAATTTGACGGTATTGGTAAAAAATATTCGTCAATTTGTTCGCTAGTCTAATTAGATTCGATTCGATTCATGTGGTGATTTTTTAGATTCGATTCGATTCATGTGGTGGTTTTTTGGGATCCTTGATACTATAGAAATGACATCGAAATCCCCAGGAACAGCTCGAACAGTCGTAATATCTCCCTCCTCGAGCGAAATAACGACTGGCATTTCACTGCACTTCATTTGAACCTCCTCTACGTGCATTGAACCAACCAAACCAAAGTTTTATTGGAGTATGCTAATTTGGGAGCAAACAGATTAGTTTTTCATGCCAAAAAAAAATTGGTGAGACTGAATCCGATCAGATTTTTTTCAGGGGTAGTCTGAGTTTTGCATGGATCAAAGTTCTATGCATTTTTTAGGAAATCTTTTCCAAATTTAAAATTTTTCTAGCTAATTTTTTATTTTGACAACTTTCACAATTGACTTGAAAGGATTTGGAACTACACCCTTAGATTCAATCACTAATACTTCAATTTTTACAGTTCAATGATTAATTTAAAGGTTTAAAAGCCTATTGTGATTGACATGAATTAATTGAATAGTTAACATTGATATTTTAATTCCCATTTACAATCACCATCACCCTTCATGAGTGTACAAGCATTTGAATTTGTTTTCTTTTATTGTTTGGAAAATTAAATTTGAGGATAAAAAATAAATATTTTAATTAACCAATATCATCATAATAATAATAATAATCTATTTTGAAGCACCAAATTGCCTCCAAATTAGTGTATAAGACCTCCTCCCTTTAAAGTCTATGGAGGTGTACATACCCTACCCCCCTCTGAATTGAACTTGTGATCTTTTAAGAGGAAACACATCTTCTTAACCATTAGGCCCATGTTCTTAAAATACATAAATCTCTCAAATAAGCTTCATTTCTCCTTTTTCAATGAGAATATATTTTCTTCATTTCAACAAGATAAAAACATTAGTATTTGTTTCTTCTCATTTACAAATTTAAACAATTCTGCATTACAAACTTAAAATACACTTCCATTTTCAAAAGATATTTTGAACACATTGAATATACCATTAAGGTTTATCCGGATTATTTAATAATGAAATGAAAGCAGGGATATTACAATGAAATACACATAAATATTTCCAGAAATAGAGAAATACAACAATACATGATTTCTATTAATGAAAGAAATGTATAGAGCCTGTAAAAATACAGAGTGCAAGACTCGCTAGAATGGTGGCAGCTTTATCTCTGAGAAGAGATGTGACGGCTATGCTCATTTGCAAGAAGATGAGTACAATAAGGCTCTCAAGGCCGTTTTACAATAAACATGAATTCCAAAACCCTAGACATCCACAAACATAACCCCAGGAGATGAAGCATCAAAATTCATGTGGGCCTCGTTGGGATAAGTTAGTATTTCAACTTCCCGGGGTCGTAACTTTTGCATATGATCTATGTTTTAGGCATGTGATAGCCCATTGGAAAGGTATCTTGGAGAGCTACACATTGTGTCGTCAAGATTTGACTCTGTATATATACTTTCAGATCACTTTGGTATATCTGTTAGGATATATCTGATGGTGTATATACCACCTGCCTCATCATTGAATGTTGCACAATAGGTTGGTTATTGCTTGCCCATTTGGTATGGATATGTACAATAATTGATGATTAATTTACAATGATTACACACTTCACCCTTGTTATGCTAATGGTTTTTTTGGAAGTGTAAACAACACATTTTTTCGTATCTTTCCATCAATTTGATGTAACAATTGAAAAGGTGTTAGGTTTTTCAATGACAATAAATGTTCTAAATGTTAAAGATAATGCATAATTAATGATACATACTATAGTTTAGGGATTGGATTGGGTTTGGTGGAGGATGTTGAGAGATTCCCTCAACCTCTCCCTCTAAGAGTGGAATAAGTTGAATCTCACAACACTTATTTAAGTGTGATGTATCTCTATTCATTGTGTGCAATACAAACTATTTATGTGTGTGTATTTCATGTCTCTCTTCTCTCATGAATTCTAATTTGGTATCAGAGCGAGATTGGGATCCAAGAATATGAGAACCTGAGAAAATAAGAACATATTAAAGTAGATAGTTTTTTGTGTGCTACTGTGTGTGTGTTATTGTCATAGAAAGGAATTTCTGCTGGAAATGGAGCCATCATTCATATGCTATTGGATTTTATGTGAATCGATTGTGTTAAAGAGTTGTTTTCATCATAGCCGCCTAACTTGCATAAATATTGCATAAATATTTCTTCACTCCGACGTTCAACCTGACAGTGTCCACGATTGCCTTGGAAAAATGCAGAAATTCGTTGCAATTATTTGAGCATTCTGCTATATGGTTATCGTTCCTGATCTAGAAGCTTCTCATTTCTCTAGGTGATCAAATTGAAGGGCATTTACATATCTGAATATACACAGTTTAATGTTATTGATAACATTGTTGTTGTTGTTGTTGATTAGAAGGGAATTTATAGATCTGAATATACACAATTTTGTATGACCATCTATTGCATGAATGCCAAAGAGAGGAAATTGTTATAGAATTGAGGAGGAAACGATTAGAACTGAGGGCCGTAAGGAGGAGCTTGCGTACAAGAAGGAACCCGCGCCACTGGAGGTAGGGATTTATGTTCCATGTGGAGAAAAGAGTCATTGCCATGAAGAGGCAATTGACCAGGCCAAGGCTGATCCGATGCCTGAGAGTTGTATGTTTTCCAACTCAGATCTGTATTACTACGCTACAATGGAGTCAATGATATATGCAGATCTGTATTGTTGGGGCAGAATATTTAAAGTCCGTTGAAAAATGTTTGCATGGAAACAAGATAGAGATTACGATCATTTGAAACTGGAACAATGCACAAGAGTCTCACATGTTCCAGAACAATTGTTGAAGACCACAGAAAATCAGAGAAATCATGTATTATAGTTCTCTTCAGCTGTTGCAGATAAATTGAGTGTAGAACACCATATTTCCAGTGGTGGGAAGCCACCATAGATGGTCTAATTATATTGATATATATATTTTTATGTATGTGTGGTGTGCTTAAAGTTTAATTATATGTTTACGTGTTTATGTAAGAGAAAGTAGGAACTCTTGTATCTTGATATAAGCTGACAACCCCGGTTTCAAGAAAAATTGTTCTTATGATTGGAAGTAACCTTGTATAATTGATTTTTGAAGACATTTTGTACCTAGATTGCCTTTCTATAAACTGACGGATAGTCGAAAGAAAAATATCTGACAAATGGAGGTATGTCCATAGGATGATTCATTACTTGAAATATTTTCTCATGGAAGCCCCGGTGAGCCGAGTTTGTCAATATTGTCTATTGTGCAAGTGCAAGAATAATGATCTGAAACATTTATACTTTAAATGAGTTGAAAGGAAATCTCGAAGAAGAGGAAGAGAAATAGCGCAATCCAAAGATGTCAGAGTCGGTGTATGTGTTGATGAGGATCATGCTAGAAAAAGTGTTGTAATATTTTCTGTTATGTAATTTGTGAATTTTTGTAATGTAGGCATTAACGAGGGGTGTTATAGATAGTGCCTAATTAATGCTACATACTAGAGTTTAGGGATTGGATTGGGTTTGTTGGAGGATGTTGAGAGATTCCCTCAACCTCTCCCTCCAAGAGTGGAATAAGTTGGATCTCACAACACTTATTTAAGTGTGATGTATCTCTGTTCATTGTGTGCAATACAAACTATTTATGCGTGTGTATTTCATGTCTCTCTTCTCTCATGAATTATAATTCTAAAGTCCGAGTCATAAATGTCTCTATGGATATGTTGGCCCTCGACCAAGTTTTGAAAGAACATTGGTCATGTTTGAACATTTTTGGGACTTCGACAGGTTGGTCGAAGATGGAGCGCCCAGGCGGAGCTCAGATCGCAGGATCTCACCTATTTTGTGGGTTTTTTGGGCTTTTAGGATTTATGTAACGTGTATGGGATGTTGAACCATGGTTTTACCCATCTTTTAGGTCTTTTGTAATGTATAAATAAGTAGATAGGACTTAGAGCGAAGTCTGTCTAAGTCAGTCTAAGTTGGCTTCGTGCAAGAATATGTAAAGGTTGCTAAGTGCGAAGAACAATTATTGGATTTTGTGCATATGGTGTGTTAAGACTTGCAGATCTAATTGCAAGTGATTGTAAGAGTCTTTGTGTACAGACTGTGTAAGGATTTGTGCCCTGACCTAATTCAGGGAAGGAGGATCTGGCGAGGTGCGCATAGATCTCCTGTCCTTTGTGGAGTTGGCTTTGTGGCTTTGTTCATAGGAGAAGAGGAATGTAAGAAGCTTGAAGACTAATACAGAATAAGAAGAGTTGGTGGACGTAGCCCCACACTGGGGTGAACCACGTATATCCTATGTTCTGATGTGCTTTGTGCAATGTTGTTGATGTTGTTTGTGTGCTTAATTACTTAGTGTTGTTGATATAACATATAATGAAGCATCAGATGTTATAGCTTAGTGCTTTATGTATGATGAATGTTAGATCTGAACTAATGCTATGTGCTAATTGTTTAGAAGTGCTTAATCTTGATTAGTATTGTGTTGTTCTATATTTAGGGTTTGATCTGTGATGTACATGAGAATCATAATCTAATGAATATTATTGGCTAAGTGCTTTGTTAAGCATTGTAATCACGGATCTGTGTCCCACCTAGGTTGTAGACATCTGGGTCCTACAACCCACCTTGCCTCTACCTTGGGAGAGACTTCATCTGCTTCGAAGGTGTTGTCGAAAGGGTTGGTAGTTGGTACGCTATTGAAGCGTTGAACCATGGATCTGCCCCTGCACCAACAAGATATTTGAATAGTACTCGTGTTTGATGAAATCGATGTCTATGATGGTGTTTTAATAGTGCTCTTGAGGGTTTAGAATCATTGATTGTTACAATTTTTTACAAATGCATTTCAGATAATTAGTAGTTTTCCTAAAGAAAAAAATTTGTTGTTAATTTTTATTGAATATGGTATAGAAGTTTCTTTTATTAACAATGGAAAAAAGGTTGACATGTGCTTTGTTGTTGTTGCATATCAATTACTACATCTTCCTTCTCTCCATAACACAAGTATTTCATTCAAATATTTTTTTGTCTCATTTCATCACATTTCCACCCCTGTATACAAATAATTTAAATTTAAAGAAATTTAGATGTACTAATATGACAATTATGGTTGTACCTAATAGTCTTCTTTTCTTTTATGTTTACCACCCCTTTATACAAATAATTTAAATTTAAAGAAATTTAGATGTACTAATATGACAATTATGGTTGTACCTCATAGTCTTCTTTTCTTTTATATTTAAAGTGTTAAGAATACCAGAACCAACAATAATGCATTGACTCTAGTTGGTGTTTTTGTTGTCATTGTATCTTGGTTTAGCCGTAGAGGTTATTCATGGGCTGGAAGATGTATGAGCTAGAAGATACAAGCAAGACATATCAATTCTTATCCCCCTATCCCCAAAGCATTCTTATCCCTCTATCCCCAAAGCATGGCTTATAATTGGAAGCCTCATAGATATCAACTTTAGTATTGATCACCGTAATTTTGAATGTTTGGTTTGTCTTGATGGTATTAAGAAGCTCATGGTGTTTAGCAAGAAATATATTTTTAAAATACTTTATCAACCGTATTCATAATGAGTTGGATTTCCATGATAAGCTTGGAATATATTTCCAAACTATCAACCATACTCATAATGAGATGGACTTGAAATATGAGTTTGGAATATTTCCAAACATTCATAATGTAATTGAGACCCTTTTCGAAGTATCTCTACATCCTTGGTCAACTTTTATTTTTTTTAGTTGTTTTTTCATCTAGCTTAACACGATGAATAATTCTTTCCTATACCAAATATTTTTGTTCAAGGTTAAGTCACGAGGAAAACTTTAGTTTTTTTACTATTTGACATATCTAATGTCAAGATGTTGTCGTGAAGTGTTGCGATTCAAGATGTATTGGTATTTTAATCTTATATTATATTCCTTTTATCATCAACTATATGGGCATTGCCATTGCAAAGATGGACTTCAATATGTGAAAATATTATTGTTAGGATAAAAGCATATTAGTGATGTAATAAAAATGTGTGAGTTAAGTGTATAAAGTGTATGGGTTTAATATAATCAAGTTAAGATAAGTTTGTATGGGAGAATATAAAAGTGAAATAAAATATTTGAATTTAAGTGATAGGATAAACTTATATTAGTGACGCTATAAATATGTGTAAATTAAATTATCATGTATAAATGAAATGGTTTCAATACCATCAAGTTAATATAAGTTTGTCTAGGAGAATATAAAAGTGAAATAAAATATTTAAATTTACAAGAGAAATAAGGAGCTCTAAAGAAGTACATATATAGGTTTTTGCTTTTTTTTTAATGTTTGAGAAACATGGTTAAAGATATGCACAATACACAAAATACAAATATGCCAACTACACAACCTCCAATATATTTAGATACATAATTTATGCATCCATATTCCTTCTTAGATTACTATATTTAGATCCTTGGTCCTTTGGTCACTGTTTAATGCACTATAGACTCTATAATTACAATTTTTCCAAGTTTTTTTTATGACATTATTCTCTCTATATATATAATAAATGGTAAATTTCATTTAAAAAAAAAAAAAAAAAATAAATTAATTTTTTATTTATAAATTTAATTAAAAAATACTATTTTTAAGATGTTAAATAATTAATGTTCATTTTTTTTTTTTAATGATGATTAAATTCTAATTCAGTTTTACAATGTTGAAATGTTAGAAATCTAAATACTCATTAATTTTTCCTAATTTGAATATAATTTATTATAAAATTTAGGAAATCTTAAATCATAGTTTAATATTATAAATTCATTTTAAAATAGTAAAAAATAATTTCCAAATTAAATTGAAAATTTAAATTTATTAGGAGACAATGACTTAAATATTATAATTTTATTTCAAAATGGCAAAAAAAAATGTTTAAATGATTAAAATTTTTAACTCTATGTACAAATGGTAGGAATGTGGTAGGAATGTAAGGATTGTAGTATTTATAAAATATAATAAATAAGCATTTAATGAAAAATAGTATTTTCCAAATAAATAGTCATCTTAAACCTTATGAGTGGTAGTTAAAAGTTTTTAATTATTTAAAAAAAAAATAGTATTTTCCAAATAAATAGTCATCTTAACCCGAAATAACCTTATGCGTGGTAGTTACAAGTTTTTAATTATTTTTAAAGTTATATTTCTTTTTAGAAAAAAAAATAATTTATTATATTTAAGTGATCGTAAAATGATTTATCATGTTTAATAAATATAATTAAATAAAACACAAAACTAACTCCTTTGAAACTATTATTCTAATTAAACATTGCTACTATTTTTTGCCACGTTCCCTATGATTCTCACGTAGCCTCAATGAAACCATGCTAGCATTTAACCAAGACCCCAATGAGATAAAATGCACATACATTGAAAACATTAATGGCAAAGTAGAAAGTCAGTGGAACCGGTCATAGGTCAAAACTTTTCAGAACGTCCTTTAGGGCCTCGAGTTTGACGTTGTCTATGGAGCATTTCAATAGCGTCATAGATTCATTTATGGTGAAGGTGGTTTTTTTTGGCGAGTCAAAGTTCTATTGGAAATATGAGGATTTGAACCCTTTAAAATGAAACAAAACCCATGAACAAAATTTTCTCCTAACAACCATCTTATCTGTGGTTGTCAAAAATATTTTATAATCTCAAATATAATTAAATTTAGTTATAATTTATATCAATTTTTTTTTAATATATTTGAATTTGATTGTCAAAACAACAAAAATCAAAAATAAGATTTGAATAAATACCGTTAAGTTTAATTATGATTTAAAAAAAACAGTGATTTGAATTTGATGGTCAAAATAGTTGGTATTAAATATTGTTTGAAAAGTTATTAATTTGATAGTCATGGCGTGGAGTCTGATCTTGTATATGGAGCATTTAAATGGCCTCATTTATGGTCAAGGTGGTTTTGAGTCAAAGTTTTATTTTTTATATATGACAAGATTTTCTAATAAAGCATAAACACATTAATATTTAATAACAATTAAGTAAGGGATCACATCAAATATACAATGAAAGCAATCCCGCAGTGAATATAATATTTACATGGAAAAACCTTTTTAAGGGAAAAAACTACAGGGTAATGATAATCAGTATTCAATTTCACATTCTCATCCCACACACTGCAGTACATTGCATTGCATTACCCATCTATAGGTATCTACAAATATATAGTATCCATTCGACAGTTAAACAAACTAATTACAACCTGATCCACCAGTTATACACATTGATCATTGTAGCGTGCAAGCATGTACATTCTGTTTTTTGTTGATACAGTGTGCATGCATCCACATGGGAAATTAGTTGACATGTTTCAACAATCTCCACCTTGACAACAAGTTACCTGATATATCATGCGCGAATTAATTCATTACCTTTTCTGCAAGCCAAGAGAAGCCAAGCACCTTCGTAGGTTCTCTAACAAAACTGGTTTCATGAACATGTCTGCAAATTTCACTTTTGTATGGACCTTTTCCAAAGTCACTCCCCCTTCATCAACAACCTGTTTTACAAAATGGTATTTAATAGAAATATGCTTCATCTTACTATAATAAGTTGGACTTCTAGCCAAATGAATAGCACTTTGACTATCACAAAATACTTTCACCTTGTCTTGCATCCTTCTAAACTCACCCAACAAACCTTTTAACCAAATTGCCTCCTTGCATGCATGTGAAAAAGCCATATATTCTGCCTCAGTAGTGGATAAAACAACTATGTTTTAAAGCCTTGACATCCAACTAACAGGTCCTCCTGCAAGAGTGAAGACATATCATGAAGTGGATCTCATTTTGTCCAAGTCACCTACAAAATCTTAATCGACATAACCGCAAACTAAATCACTGGAACCATCATAGGTGATAGAATAATTACTGCCCCTAAGATACTAAAACACCCATTTCATTATTGCCCAATGCTCTTTACCTGGATTTCCCATGTATCTACTGACAACACCAACTGCATGTGAAATATCTAGTCTAGTACTCACCATTGCATACATCAAACTTCCTACCACATTAGCATATGGTACACGAGACATATAATCATTTTCTTCATCATTACTAGGACATAAACTTGAAAAAATCTTGAAATGGGAAGCTAAAGGGATTTGTACAGGCTTCACATTATTCATATCGAATCTCAAGTATTTTCTCCACATAATTTTGTTGCGATAACCACAACTTATCATTTTTCATGTCTTTGTGTATCTCCATGCCCAAGATTTGTTTTGTTGCTCCTAGATCCTTCATATCAAACATCCTAGCCAACTGAACCTTTAACTTGTTGATTTCGACCATGTTTTTGCTTGCAACAAACATATTGTCAACATATAACACCAAAATAATGAATATGTCATTTTCCAACTTTTTAAAGTAAACACAATGATCATATTCACCAGGGATGATTTTAAGGATGGAAATTTATTTTAAAATGTAGAAGCCTTGGCGAATCTTACTAATCCTTCATATGCCAACTATAAATGAATGGCGATATTTTTGTAAAAATATTCAAATTTCTAAGGATTTTATATAGTTTTTATAAAATTTTGGCGATTTTTAAGGTAAAATAATTTTATCCTATAGAATTTGGGCGAATCATTTTTAAAATAGCGAATCTCGTTTTTGGAAAAACCATGAAAAATTAGCCCATGAGCGAAATTTAGCCTCCAATATTATTCACTCCTTGTAAAATTTTGGCTCACCATGAAGGAATCAAACTTCTTGTACCATTGTTTGGGAGACTGCCTCAGGCCATACAATGACTTCTTGAGTTTGCAAACAAACCTCTTATTGTGATTCTAAACAAACCTTTTCGGTTTTTCCATATATATATCATCATCCAAATATCCATGTAGAAATGATGTTTTAACATCTAGATTCTCTAACTCAAGATCAAGTAAAGAAACTAGTGTTAGCACAACATGAATTGAAGCAAGCTTCACAACTAGTGAAAAGATTTCATGAAAATCAATAGCTTCCTTTTGAGAATACGATTTTGCTACCAGTCTTGCTTTATACTTTTTAACTTTATCATCAACGCCCTTTTTTAGTTTGTAGACCCACTTGCAATCGACAACCTTCCTATCCTTTGGGAGATATACCAAGTCCCATGGTTTATTCCTCTCTAAGGCATCCATTTCTTCTTTCATAGCTACTTTCCATTTAACACTTTCAGATACCTTCATTTCTTTATGATAATAACTAGGTTATGCATCATTAGAAACCAAAGCAACAGATGAAACATAATCGCCATACCTTGTAGGAGGATTCTTGACTCGTGTAGATCTCCTTAGAGATGTTTGAGGCATATCCACAGTTTCCTAGATACATTTTTCATCTTCATCTTCTTCTATTGTAACTTCTTCATGCTCTGTTGGGCCCTTCGTTTTTTATTTGAAGCTGCTCAAGAAGGACTACAGTCCCAGTTTTGGCTAGTTGCATAAGCTACAGAAGAAGTTGGACAGTGGAACAAGTAAAGAAATATAAATCAGTTGCAGAAAGGGAAAACACAACACCAACAAGCCAAAAGCAGTTACAACATAACAAGAAAGTATGTGATCCCAAAGCCAGAAGATCCCACTCAGCCTATATATGAGATGAATATTATTGTAAAAGGGTTGGCTAGTGTTGATTGGTTGGGTTTTGTTGTTGTTAGTTAGATGATGTTGTTGGGTTTAGTGGAGTAAAGGTTTTGTAAATGTAATCGGTATACATTTTTGGGTAGATAGAGCTCTGTGAAATTAGTCTAGAGTCAGAAGTCTGTAACAGAGTGTTGATTTGTACCTCTGAGATTGAATCCGATAAGTTCTGATGATAATAGATGAAGAAGGACCCAAAATTTTGAAATATAATGTGTCATTCAGTGTTCATGCTTATGAATTGTATCTTTACAGTACTTCTTTATGCTTGATAAGATCAATATGATGTCTCTGTGTAAGAATTTCTTTCGCAACTTGAGTATCTTTAGTTTCAGGTTGAATGCGTTCATATATGTTTTGTAGTTAGACTATCTTGCATAAGATTATGGTGAATCTTCAAGGTTCTGAGAACCCACCTAAGTATTCTCCTTACCCTTCCCTATCCTTCTGTCTTGGTTGTGCTTTGGGTGAGACTTCTTCTCTTCAGAGGAGATGAAAATTCCAACGCTCTAGACTACACAGTATCTTTTGTTGGTAACCTGAGAAGGACCCTGGTTTGATCAATTCCGTGCCAACAAAATGGTTTCGTTGTCGGGACCTACGTTAAAAGGGAACCTGTAGGGAGAATTCTTCTGCAGATTCTCAGATCTAATATTCACCACTGGTGAGAGAGAAATTGCGATGCCTTAATATGGAAAGAAGTGGAGTTGAGAGGAAAATATGTGAAAGATACACATGAGGTAGTCTTTTACTCAGAAAGATTGAGCGACCGGTACGAGATATTCTGGGTTAAGTTTTTGGAATAAATTTTCCACTGGATAGATAGGCTCCAAGAAGCTCTGGAATTTCAAGAACGAGTCAAGAATACCCGTGCTTGGTATACAGAAAAGATCACATCACTTCATCGGCTAGATAGTCCAGTAACGGGAGCAATCAACTTTTGGGTCAATACCACATTAGAAGGATACATTATTGAGTTTGCAGTTGAGAGTCACTAATCTTTTTCATAGACAGAAGAGGATTTCAAGAAAGACGCAAGGGGAAGGTTGTTGAGAGAAATACACCTGTGGATAAAGGTTTTCTTGATGGAAGAGGGGATGTTGACTATGTTCCCGACTGAGATGGCAGTGTAAACACCCTCGCTTGGGGTGGGGTGCGTTTGGGGTGGAGTCATGGCCTGAGAGAGGGAAGAGGGTTCTTTGACAAATGAGGGAGTAGAAAGAAATGGACTCAAGAGATGTGTGAGCCTTGAAGCGAGCTGCCATGGTCGAGAAGTGGTCGCGCAGTAAGATAAGGAAAGCAGTAAAATAGTTTGAGAAGTTGAAGAAAGAAGTTGAACCAGGAGAAGTAGAGGAAGGACAGATGGAAGAGTTGCGAAAGATGAGAAGACAATAAATATTGGCCAGTCAAAGATTAAGCGAGAGAGAAGCGCAGAGACAAAGAAGTCCATAGGAGGGTGGACAGGAAGGAGAAGGTGTAGAAGCAAGGAAGAAGGAATCTGGCATGGATCTTGAAGAAGAAAGAGAGGATTCAGCCCCGATGCCAGGAAAGATCCAGAATCTGGCTGAAGAGAACGTTCCAGAGGATGAGAATGAAACCCCCCAGATCAAAGAAACCCGCCTCGAAGCCATTGGCGCCAGCTCCGAATCACCAATACCGCAAGTGTATTATATTCAAGTGGTAAATTCTATACTACCTTCTTATGCTAGTTATGTTCTAATGCAGCCAGTTAGTCAACCACAACCGTGAAGCGCGAGTATTGGGAGGATATTGGGATCCCCTAGTAGGTCGCAACTAGGACCGTTAGGTTTTATTTTGATAGGAGCTACAAGATCAATAATGGTTGGTAACGTGGGAGGTTCGATTGCTCGATACCCAGAATTTTGGGGTAAGGGAGACAAATATGTTGAGAAACATTGGTTCTTATGCAAAGCAATCTAGAGGTCCAGAGGGACTCCGGATGTGAATAAATTGATGGAGTTCCAGACTACCTTGAGAGGTCGTGCTCTCAAATGTTACATGAATATTATTGAGCCAGGAGTGCCTGGAATGAAAGGTCAAGCGTTCACACTGGACTAGGTATGAACAAAGTTCATAGAAGAGTTTAAGTTACCTTAGTCAGAACAACAACCTCTGTCTGAGTTGCGCGAGATTCAGAAAAGGGAAGGTGAATCAGCGTAGGAATATAGATAGAAGTTAAAGATGTTATAGGGAGGTTAGCGCATCCAATTCATGAGGAACAACAAAGAGAATGGTATATTAAGAGATTTCTACCACTGACACAGATTTCGTTAACGCAACAATAGATAACCACTTTGACAGATGCCTTGGAACAATCAATGAAGATTAAAGCCATGGCAGGGTGTCCGGGGAGCCTGAGAGTGACCAGACCACTAGTAGATGCAAGTTTGGCACAACCACAAGGGTACATATCAGCACTTACACAAAAGATTCAAGAGTTGGTGATACCCAGACTAGGACGAACGCAAGTCTGGCATACCGGCTGTTACATAGAAGGACATCTAGTGAATGAATGTCCACAAATGAGAGGAATGGGAACTCCTCAAAATCCGATGGGACATTCATCAAGAACCATGGGAGGAGTCGTGCAAGTATCTACAAATTTACCATTCCATACCCCAACCCGATATCATACTTTTCTAGGTAGTCAAGCAACGCCATCAGTTGAGTATTGCAAGATTTTTCGAATCCATGGGCATGGGCCAAGGCAGTGCCCCATTATTCATAAGTATTCAAAAATACTCAATAATATGCATTGTGAGTTTTCCAAATCTACCGCACATACTACCAATCAGTGTAGAGTGTTGGATGCACTTGCGGACAAGCTAGATCGAACAACATTTAGGGTGAATGAAATCCCTTAGGGACCAAGAAGAGGTCGAGGAGGTGGAGCCGGAGGAGACTTCAGAGGAGGAAGAACCGAGGGAAGAGGACCAAGTAGATGTTACAACTATGATGAGAAAGGCCACATGGCTAGAGATTGTCTTCATTTGAGGCGACCATGGTGCTCTCACTGTAGAACCAATGGGAACACAACTGAAGACTTCCCATAACTTATTGCAAAATATGAAGATCGGGTACGTCAATGAGGATCTAACCTCATCAGTTCAAAGATAAAGAGAGTTATTAAAGGACAGTTGCCCAACCTTAATATTGTTACTCGAGGAGGGGCAAAGACTGGTGCAGATGCTGACAATTTACCTCAAATCCAGAAAGCAACACCTAAGGAGGACATGTATGATCCTATGAAACATAAACTATTCTTTAAAAATTCCATAGAAGTATTTCAAAATATCACTGGCTCTGAGACGTAAGAAAAACCCCATCAGCCTATCGTTTACCCTAGGATCGCGCAAGTCCCTACTTCACCCCCTGTACCTAGAAACCTTGTAGTCCAGATGAGACAACCTGAGCAGCCACAAAATGTATTTGACCTTTGGTTTCAGTTATTTTCTGATATTCTTGGGAATGACCAATTGACAGAGAAGTTGCACAATGCACTGTACCTAGTTCTATGGAATTAAGAATCTCCAGAAACAAGAATAAGAACTAATATTCCTCGAGCAGAGATTAACTTTAGCGAAGTGTCGTCATCCCAAATCTGCCAATTTCACCAGGGAACTGGTGACATTCTTCATGATTCCATTCGAAGAATTGAGACAGAAAATGCCAATATGAAACAACGCCTCAACGAATTTGAGCAGGCTTTCCTTGCAACTCCAGAGTTTGCCATTCCTTTGGCAAAAATTGTGCCTTCTACTACTGCAACAAATATGAAAGTATCCTCTACCCTCCTTGCATGATCTAGAGCCCTTGTAGAGAATAACATCAACAAAAGAATGCAGTTAGTTACTGAAGCCTGGGAAACATCACAAAATTTAGTTTCCTTCGAAAAGAAGGCCAATGGTTTGTTGGAACAATTGGAGACGAATTTAAAAAATGAAAATTTTTTATGTGATTAGGTACTAGCCCCTTTTTCCAAATATGTCGACAACACATCAGAACTGAAAAGAAGACAGGAGAAAATCCCATCGCTAAAGCGCACGAAAAAAGTAAAAGCATGCTAGAAAAAGAAAGTTGACAACCTAGAGCTCATTGTCAAGTCATGTAAACAAGTCGTATAAAAAAGGAAGATTTATTCACAAGCATGCTCCAGCTGGACTTAGCCGGAACTACCAACGAGGTTCAAGATCCTAACTTAGTTCTCAAATCCTTGTCAATTACCAAAGAAGCGTTCAAGGAACAAGTTGATATTTTAAAGTGGTTGTCTTTCGAAAAATTTACAACATACTTGAACATCGTCTGGATAAGTATGAGCGCTGGGTACTAGACTATGCCTCACACATTGAAGAAATTTAACATACTCTACATAGAATTTCAATGGATCTAAGGAAATTAGAAAACGACCTTTACGACATAGAAATCTGAGATGAAACCAACACAACCCCCATGAAAAGCTACATCGAAGAATGGTTCCAAAAGAGAATGGACAACCTCGTCCAGGAAGGGAAAGAACCGGTCAACATGACTACAATGCCCATTGATGACAGCAACAAAAATGCATTGGCTTCATAGTAATTTTATATTGCCATCTTGTTTTGTTTATCAATCCAGTTTAAGTCTATGTTGTCATCTTCTCTTCTTTATCAATCCACTTATGTCATGTTTCAATAGAAAACTGTAACCAAACACTCTTAGCTTCCAATTTTTTCTTTTTAGGTCTTCCTCTCTACCGTCACACACTTCTTTCAACGTTCCTAATTCTTGTACTTATTTCTTTTTATGGTCTGTGGGAGCTCCGATCCTAGTCTATATGACAAACGCATTTAAATTTCTAGAAACATGTAAGAGACGTTATTAATTTTTGATAAATTCCAAAGAAAATTGATTCAACAATGCCCTTATTGTATACTAAATTTTAGGTTTCCACGAACCTTTCTTGTTTATTCCAAACAAAAGTAATTTGGATATGCTACATTTCTTGTCTCCTATTGTATGCTAATTTTATGGTCTTCAATGACGTTAATGTTTTAAATGTTGATGTAATTTCCAGAGATATGTAACAGACATTATTTATTTTATAATAAGTTTGTATTGTATAGTTCGCAATGTCGCTTCTCAATTTGTATATTGCGGAACTCTCCATGCTATTTTTAGGGCACGGAACAATAGAGACCCATTTTTGAAACCATCAGCCCAAAAAGCGTGATCCAAAAAATGGTGAAGTATGGAATGACCCCTCCCTACGTGCTCTATAAAACGTGTACAAAGAAAACTGATTCGGCAATGCTATATCTTTTTTTTCCAAGAAAAGCCTTAGTTTTAAAGCAAGCTAATTCGAGAAAACATTATTACTTTTTTTTTTTAAATAAAAAAGAGTAGTACCTTATATATTAGATAAGCACAGAACTTAGACAAAAATACAGAGTCAAGGCTAAAAACCACCAAAAAATACTGCCGGTAATCGGAAACCAGTATAACTGAGGGGCTGATAGCAGTTTTAGCAATAATACATATAACTGAGAAGCCCCTGTCCTGCCCGAAGGAAACCAGGACAAGTGATAAAGGTCCAAGAGTTCATAAAGCAGAAAAGCATTAAACAAATCCAGGTAGCAGTAAAACATAATCATCCGGAGCGCCGTCACCTTCCCTCGCCTACCAGGTGTGCCTTGCTGGAATAGCAAACTCCTGCGCGCACATGGGACACTTATGCTGAGCTGGAGCTCCGGAGAACGCGTCGAGGAGAATATCTAAACGTTGGCTCATGAGGAGCGTCCTGAGTTCCATGTCGGCCAGGTGGCTGCGTAACTCGAAGACCAAGGCCAGGTGCTCGTCGCTAAGAAGAAAACCATGCATGCCAACATCCGAGCCACTGCGGAGAGCAGTCCCCGAGTCCATTTCCTCATCCAGATCAGCCGCAGCCTTCCTCTGCTCTGCGTTAACCTCATTATCCATGGGCTTCTCAGCTTGAAGCGATGGCAGGTCGCCCTGCCAAGGAATTTCTTCAATGAGACAGCCTGGGATGTCGTCGGCACTGCGCGAGGTGTGAACGGGGTCCTCCATTGCTCAGGGCTCCTCGATGCATGGCAAGTCACCGATGGACGGGTCCTCCTCCACTATGCATGTGGGCAGCGCAACCTCAGGCTCAACATCCCTTTCATTACTCAAGCTAGAAATCAGACCTTCCCTGCTGCAGCCAACCTTCTGCTCGGCGATGATGTTGAGCAGTATTCTCCTCTCTGCACGAGATTTTTTGCAAAGAATTGAGGACGCCAAAGAAAGAGCTTTCTCCAATTGCTGCTTCCTGCGACGCTGCGCCCTGTGAGCATCCCAGACCGAGCCCCGACGAGACCTGGCACGCTCACGAACCATTGAAACCAGGTGGTAAGTGCAGGGAACAAGAGAAAGCAGCGCAAGACTAGAGGTCCCAAACAAGAACAACAACCAGTGCAAATCCTGAACAAATCGTCTCAGACGAGTTTTCTCCAAGAACAAGGAGCTCTGGAATGCCTCACCAAAACGCATGGAGGAAATGGTGAACGGGCGAGAAAATGTCATAGAAAATTCATAACTAGGCTCCATAAAAATCTGTCCTTCCGAATCCATGACCGGACTGAACTCGCGAGAGGAGTAAATGGTCGCGCGAGGGAACTTCACATTCGTATGATCCCTGCGATGGACGGCCCCCATTGTTAATGCTAATGCGTGGGTGGCTGCCATCCACAGTTAAACCTGCTCTTAAATCTGCTCTGAGTGCGTGTCCAAGTGTCACCAACTCGGAGTGTCGTGTCACCCCATCCAGGTCGAGAAAACGTTATTACTATTCTATTGTATAACAAACATTATTTTTTTGTAAATTTCTATAGTCCGCAACTCCGCCTGTCATTTTGTATATCGCAGAACTGTCAGTGCTATTTGTAGGCAATGGAATATCAGAGACTCGATTTGGAACCCGCCAATTCCAGAAACATGTAACAGACATTATTATTTTTTAATAAATTACAAAGAAAACTGATTCGAAAATACCCGCGATCCAAAAATTGGCGAAGTATTGAATGACTTCTCCCTGCCTGCTCTATAAAATGTGGGCAAAGAAAACTGATTCGACAATGCTATATCTTTTTGTCCAAGAAAAGCCTTAGTTTTAAAGAAAACTAAACTCTGTTTGTCATTTTGTATATCGTGGAACTGTCGGTGCTATTTGTAGGCCACACAATATCGGAGGCCCAATTTTGAACCCGCCATCCCGAGAACCCGCCATCCAAAAACTGACTAATTATGCAATGAGGGCTCCATGCATCCTCTATAAAATATCTTCCCCATACTTTATAAAAGTAGAAATTTCGTATGTATAAAACTAAATATCTACTTTATACAAGTACATATTGTATATGTATAATTTTTTTATTTGTGATGAATTTCTATAGTCTGCAACTGCACTAACATCAGAGACCCAATTTCTGTATCGCAGAACTTTCGTTGCTTTTTTTATATCGCCAACACGACAATTCGCGATCCATTACAAAAGTACATATTTCCTATGTATAAAAGTATTTCAATGTATTTCAACTTTCTAGCCACGTGTCTATACTATGTCCCATTTACTCCCATCCCAAACTGGCAGGGACTCCGCTTCCATGCAACCTTGTTCGAGATAAGTCGTGAAATGTTCATTAATGTAACTTCCAGAGCAAGCAAATCAAGATTTATCAATCATAGCTGCCAACCAAAAAATATCTTCAAAAATGGAAAAATGATGGTGAGACCTGAAAAGAAAATACGACTGGAACCCCATGCATCTGGGTAGGGAGTTCTACACGAAGCATTTTTTGACACTCCTCCAGGAGATACATGGGGTTCCAGTAGCCTTTTTCAGGTCTCACCGTCGTTTTTCCATTTTTGAAGCTCACTGTTGGGTGAACGGTTATGATTGATAAATCTTGATTTGTTTCCTTTGTATGTCAGCTGTGTTGTAATGTCCATGCAAGAAGTTCTGCCATGATCTGTATCATATATCACTATTGTTTTCTGATGCCAACAGAGTAAGAAAACGCCCATACAACTGCTCAAAATGATAGTACCTCCAGTGCTAACATGAAATACCTTTTTTTATGTGTTTATCTCCAAACGATAACATGTGGATGAGCTGGGTAAGCGAAGTTTGCATTCCTTACCTCTGATCAAGAGGATTGATTGTTAACCATGGTTATTAAATTTGATGGTATTGGTAAAAAATATTCGTCAATTCGTTCGCTAGTCTAATTCGATTCGATTCAATTCATGTGGTGGTTTTTTGGGATCCTTGATACTATAGAAATGGCATCGAAATCCCCAGGAACAGCTCGAACAACCGTAATATCTCCCTTCTCGAGCGAAATACCTACTAGCATTTCACTCCACTTCATCTGAACCTCCTCTACGTGCATTGAACCAACCAAACCAAAGTTTTATTGGAGTATGTTAATTCGGGAGCAAACAGATTAGTTTTTCATGCCAAAAAAAATTGGTGGGACTGAATCCGAGCATTTCAATAGCATCATATATTCATTTATGGTGAAGGTGGTTTTTTTTGGCAAGTCAAAGTTCTATTGGAAATATGAGGATTTGAATCATTTAAAATGAAACAAAATCCAAAAACATCATTTTTTAATACACACATCTTAGGTGTGGTTGTCAAAAATATTTTATAATCTCAAATATAATTAAATTTAATTATAATTTATATCAATTTTTTTTTTTAATATTTGAATTTGATTGTCAAAATAATAGAAATAAAAAAAAAAGATTTGAATAAATACCGTTAAGTTTTATTATGATTTATAAAAAA
>JZKD02S1329221.1:432684-442690 GCA_000966675.3 Picea glauca | reverse complement strand
TTCAACTGCTCCGAAATGGATAATTTCTGTGTTTTTCCAGTTTCTTCTTTTTGTAAAGAAGTTATTATCTTTTGAAAAGAATTCCTTGCTGCTTTAGCTTCTCTCTCTTTTTGCACTAACTTTTCCATAGACCTCTTAGATTTTTGAAAATAATTCTGGATGATTTCCAGATTACAGAATATCTTCTGTTGTTCTTCCTCAATATTTGCATATATCTCTGATGCTTTAGTCTTGAAATGTTCCATTTCAATCATTTGATTAGTAATTGAAATGATTTTATCTTGCAGAGATTTATTTTCATTGCCCAGCTTTTGCACTTGTTCTTGAGTAACCTATATCATGTTTTTTTCCTCATCCAAATTTTCATTTAACTTTTGGATTTCTTGGATGTCTTTGAGTCTAGCTTGTTCTAGACCTTTTTGTATTCCCCAGCCAATAATTTTTTCATTTTCCTTTAATCTGTCCTCCAGCTGCATTATTTCCCGATCCTTTTGCTCTAGCATAGTGGTTAGATTTACTACAAAATACATGTTGGTTGATGCCATAGCACCCATGGTTCCTGCTAGCTCTGTAGCGAATTCTCCTTCATTTAGCTTCTTTCCATCAATGATAATCTTATGTTTTTTTATCATTCTTTCTCCTACAGGATGTAATTCCTGTTTCAAGACAGCTATTCATTTTTTTACTGAAAAAATAATCGGATGAAGGGATTTCATCTCTAGTAATTGGCTCTAAGTCACTTACATATAGAACTCCTTCATGAGGGGTTCCGAAAGTAGATTGTAGTGGGGTCAATGCTGTAATAGGACTGCCAAGTTCTTGTGAAGCTGTTCCCCCAACATTTTTTGGAAAATCATCGAGGTCTATTGGACTTGTTTCTATTCCTTTTCCTTTTTCTGTTTGTGTTTCTTTGGTCTGAGGACCCTCAATATTCTGAGGAGGTATTTCAGAATCTTTCAATTTATCCTTGTCACTTGAATTATATTGAATGATGGTTTCAAACCCCGGAGGAATTGTTTCTTTCTCTTGCGCTGATGTTGACATTTCACCTTGTAAAATATTTGGCAGACATTGTCGTCTATTTCTTTGAAAAGATGCAAACCCCACCAGTGCATCAGGTGACAAGGCTTGCACTCTACTCTGTACTTCCTCATAAGATTTAGCATTTCTAAAAACATCATCATAAACTGAAAATTCATGTTCATATGCTTTCAAACCACATTGTGTGAAATGTCGACTGATTATTTGGTATGGGTCGTGTTTCCTGTGCTCTATATTTACTAATTTCACTTCATCCATCAATTCAGCTTCTGCCTTAGAATGGCCTATGTTTAATAAAACAAATTTTCCTAGATAAACAGGAAAATATGGCCATGTCTTTTTCTGCTGAGCTTTTAATTCTAGCCCAATACCACCATTTACTAACTGATAGGCCACTTCTCTGCATATCAACCTGTCTGGTAAAATTTTTGGGAGTGCATGAGGCGGAATAGAACAACCATAAACCCTCACATAGGAAAAAATTTCCTCGATGAACCAGTCAACGACTGACTTGAGGTTTTCTATGATGGTATTATAAATGCGAGGAGGTTCGCATCCTAAGAATATTTTGTGAAGAGGGATAATTACATAATGACAAATCTCATAGAAAGCATTTTTTGCATTTTCTTCCCATAGAGTTGAATGGTACTTGTGAACAGGCTCTGGACAAGAAACATTCCAACTCCAATTCATCAATGGGAAAGGAGTCATAAAACAAATGGAATCCATGATATAAGCTGACATATAAAAAGACATTGGTTGTCCTTTTGACTTAGTTGCTTTGTAATTCATAACCTCTGATGTAAGGTTATCTGACAGAATTTTGTGCCAATTAAAACTACGTCCCTCTAAAACTTCCTCTAAGAAAGGTGTCCATTCTACATTAAAGTGAAAAGGATCCTTTCTCCCAAAAAGTATACATAACATCATTGCTACATACACCATATATTCATTTAAGGAAGCTGTTGCATAAATTCCATGTATGTCAGCCCTAAACTTGTTTTCATATCTGGCCCATCCTCTTATCATGTCAGGGTATGTTTGGCCACCTTCAATGCACTTCATTTTTTGAAATGCGGCTATAAAATCATAATTATAAGTGTGTCTATAATTGGGCGAGAGATTATACATTACTTGGATATGTTCAGGCCTGAATGAGCCAATGACAACTCCTTGTTCGTTCAGAATACTTCTGGTCGGGACATCTACTTTATCCAATGCCCAGGTGATCATATCGGTATATGAAACAAGTCTCAGGCGTGTAGGAACCTTATGAAGCTCAGTCTCGGTGATATCTCAGAGGTGATTATCTGAATCAGTGGCCGCATATTTCAGCTCATCTTCTAGTATTTCGGCAATTCCATTCCATGACTTGACAGAATGTACCCCAGATGCAGTAGTGTCTGAAATAATATCACCTTCTGGTTGCTCTTCATTTTTCTTCGAAGCCTTTTTGGGTTCCATAGCTCTGTGTTCACTTGAAAACCTGTAACAGAGAAGAATTTAGCTTCGAAATGATAATATAGACGTTTCAAAATTTACTTTGCATATATTGTAAAGCATTGATATTTGTACCTCTATTATGAATTTAAGGCTCTTAATGCAAAAGCTATCCTAAAGATATACATTTAATGTTTGTACTTGAGCTTTCCCGGTATTTTCAAATATAAAAGAAACTTACCAAATTGGACAATTGTCCTATTAAAGATCATTTATCAAAAGTTTAGGCCTTAAACCTTGTTTCTAAGAATGATTAATTTGTGTTAATCTTAAATTAAATTTGAAAGCATTCTTATCGTAGTTTCGGAATTTTTGATGCCAAGGAAACAAGTTATCGAAGAACCCTGATTGCCCAAATCGCGATGTATTATTTAAGTTAAAACATTTTTATTATCTTAATTAATCCAGATTAAACCTTTTCGGGATTTCATTAATCGGGAAATCGGGAAATTCGATGACATGAAAATTGTTGCTCACAAAACCGCGAATCCCGATATCTCGATATGGTTATTTACTCTTAAACATGCTTAATAGTAATTAGATTAACTCCAAACTTCACTTAAGGATCGACTGTATCGCGAAATCGGGAAATCGGAAAATACGATGACAAGTTTATTTGTTCTCACAAAATCGTGAATCCCGATTTTGCGATGAGATTAACTTAAAGTTTAAACCCTTTTTAATTCTGATTTAAGTAAATGATGTTTTAATTAAGGATTAATGTATCGGAAAATCGGGAATCGGGATTTCGCTATTCAATTTGCGTTGAACATTTGTTCATTCAAAACTCTGAATCCCGCTATCCCGATGTAAATTAAAATTCCTTAAGTTTTTAACATTACTGTCCATTTAAAAGATCATTTGAAAAAGTGTTTGAAAACTTATGTTTATTTAGATTTTTTCCATTTTTTGTCCAAAAATAAATAATTAAAAGCATCGTGAATTTATCAGTGATGAAATTCTTGTTTTAGGAAATTTGGAAAATACAAAGACTTCAAAAATACAAATTTTCCATCCTCAAGATCAAAAATTCAAGGTCTGTTTCAACACACAACACGAATTGAAGCAAGCTTCACAAGTAGTAAAAAGATTTCATGAAAATCAATAGCTTCCTTTTGAGAATACGATTTTGCTACCAGTCTTGCTTTATACTTTTCAACTTTATCATCAACACCCTTTTTTAGTTTGTAGACCCACTTGCAATCGACAACCTTCCTATCCTTTGGAATATCTACCAAGTCCCATGGTTTATTCCTCTCTAAGGCATCTATTTCTTCTTTCATAGCTACTTTCCATTTAACACTTTCAGATACCTTCATTTCTTTATGATAATAACTAGGTTATGCATCATTAGAAACCAAAGCCACAGATGAAACATAATCGCCATACCTTGTAGGAGGATTCTTGACTCGTGTAGATCTCCTTAGAGATGGTTGAGGCATATCCACAGTTTCCTAGATACATTTTGCATCTTCATCTTCTTCTATTGTAACTTCTTCATGCTCTGTTGGGCCCTTCCTTTTTGATTTGAAGCTGCTCAAGAAGGACTATAGTCCCAGTTTTGGCTAGTTGTGTAAGCTACAGAAGAAGTTGGACAGTGGAACAAGTAAAGAAATATAAATCAGTTGTGGAAAGGGAAAAAACAACACCAACAAGCCAAAAGCAGTTACAACATAACAAGAAAGCATGCGATCCCAAATCCAGAAGATCCCACTCAGCCTATATATGAGATGAATATTATTGTAAAAGGGTTGGCTAGTGTTGATTGGTTGGGTTTTGTTGTTGTTAGTCGGATGATGTTGTTGGGTTTAGTGGAGAAAAGGTTTTGTAAATGTAATCGGTATACATTTTTAGGTAGATAGAGCTCTGTGACATTAGTCTAGAGTCAGAAGTCTATAACAGAGTGTTGATTTGTACCTCTGAGATTGAATCCGATAAGTTATGATGATAATAGATGAAGAAGGACCCAAAATTTTGAAATATAATGTGTCATTCAGTGTTCATGCTTATGAATTGTATATTTATAGTACTTCTTTATGCTTGATAAGATCAATATGATGTCTCTGTGTAAGAATGCTTTTTGCAACTTGAGTATCTTTAGTTTCAGGTTGAATGAGTTCATATATGTTTTGTAGTTAGACTATCTTGTGCAAGATCATGGTGAATCTTGAAGGTTCTGAGAACCCACCTAAGTATTCTCATTACCCTTCCCTATACTTCTGTGTTGGTTGCGCTTTGGGTGAGACTTCTTCTCTTCAGAGGAGATGAAAATTCCAACACTCTAGACTACACGGTATCTTTTGTTGGTAACCTAAGAAGGACCCTGGTTTGATCAATTCTGTGCCAACAAAATGGTTTCGTTGTCGGGACCTGCGTTAAAAGGAAACCTGTAGAGAGAATGCTTCCACAGATTCTCAGATCTAGTATTCACCACTGGTGAGAGAGAAATTGCGATTCCTTAATATGGAAAGAAGTGGAGTTGAGAGGAAAATATGTGAAAGATACACATGAGGTAGTCTTTTACTCAGAAAGATTGAGCGACTAGTACGAGATATTCTGGGTTAAGTTTTTGGAATAAATTTTCCACTGGATAGATAGGCTCCAAGAAGCTCTGGAATTTCAAGAACGAATCAAGAATACCTGTGCTTGGGATACAAAAAATATCACATCACTTCATCGGCTAGATAGTCCAGTAATGCGAGAAATCAACTTTTGGGTCAATACCACATTAGAAGGATACATTATTGAGTTTGCAGTTGAGAATCACTAATCTTTTTCATAGGCAGAAGAGGATTTCAAGAAAGATGTAAAGGGAAGGTTGTTGAGAGAAATACCCCTGTGGATAAAGGTTTTCTTGATGGAAGAGGGGATGTTGACTATGTCCCCGACTGAGATGGCAGTGTAAACACCCTCGCTTGGGGTGGGGTGCGTTTGGGGTGGAGTCATGGACTAAGAGAGGGAAGAGGGTTCTTTGACAAATGAGGGAGTAGAAATAAATGGACTCAAGAGATGAGTGAGCCTTGAAGCGAGTTGCCATGGTCGAGAAGTGATCGCACGGTAAGATAAGGAAAGCAATAAAATAGTTTGAGAAGTTGAAGAAAGAAGTTGAACCAGGATAAGTAGAGGAAGGACATATGGAAGAGTTGCGAAAGATCAGAAGACAAGAAATATTGGCCAGTCAAAGATTAAGTGAGAGAGAAGCGCAGAGACAAAGAAGTCCACAGGAGGGTGGATAGGAAGGAGAAGGTGTAGAAGCAAGGAAGAAGGAATCTAACATGGATCTTGAAGAAGAAAGAGAGGATTCATTGTAATGTCCTCCACCTCTTAGAGAGGTGATGAGGAGACTCAGTGGCCTGGGCACCCCCACTAGGTCATAGACTCACACTAAGGGGGAAGGTCAACTAGACTAAAGTTATATTTTTAAGTTGACTTGAGAAAGGAAAAGGATAAAAGGAGTAAAAGATAACTCAACAGAAGAATAGAATTTAACCCTAGGAGTTAACCTAACTCAACAAAGAATCATAAGGGAAAAGTATAAGTAAGAGGTTGGGGTGCACCTATGAGGCATTCAGATTTTGGTATATTTCTTGTTAGTGCTCTTGAGCATTCAGTTTGGGGGGTTTGTTGTACAAACCCTAGTGAGAAACTCAGTGGTGAAATATCCACTCACCTTGCTCCACAACTTGGTCTCAGTGATGAAATATTCCTCCATACCATTCTATTCTCAACATATTCTCATCTAGAGCTTCAGAAGATAGCAGGGTCGTACTATTGGGGAGTTTCTATCAAGGGCGCACCATATCCTTGAGGAGGGTTCGATTTAGCCATTCAGGAGGGCGTAACTCTCTTAGAGATTTCACAGTTGGAGAGGTTTGCCTTGGACGTTGGGCTTGAAACTTCAGGAGGAGGATCCCACTACCCTGATCTATTACTTGATCGAGTTTGGGCTCATTTGGATCATTCTTCCATCTTGGCCGAATTATTGAAGGCTTCAGTCCCCATTTGGAGCATGACACTCTCTAGTTGGAGGGTTTGACATTTAGATCTTCTTGGTACTGGTATTCATTACTTATCCAACCTTTAGAGGCTTCTTTTTTATTTTCGGGAGCATTTTGTAGCAACTCATATCTGTTGTTTGTATGACCATTTGAGGTTTATGCCAGATCGGCCATCTATTGTATAGATCCTACATTGCTTATAATAAAAGGGTCATATCTTTGCTTGTGCTTCTATATTTTGAATGTATGATGATCTTCATGTGTTGAATGAATCTTGTATGCACTCAATAACTCAATAAACACCTGCACATTGACAAACTAGTGGTAGTTAGTGATTCCAAGCCAGAGTTGGGCTTGGGATCATTTCAGTGGTATCAGAGCTTCGATCCCCCGAAACCTATGGAAGGATCAACACATACAGAGGTACAGTGGTGCTCTCATGGGTAGAAGGACGAAATCGAGCAGTGAAACAGAGGCCTAAATGGAAGGATCAGGGGATGACCATGAGTCTCTCGGCTTGGCTCACATAGCAGTAGAATTTGACAAGTTCCAGCAATCCGTCAATCATACGGAAAGCACATTGGTCTGACACTTGGATGAGTACCATGAAACCAGCAGGAGGGCACAAGCCGAACTCTCTGAAACCTTGAAGAGGGTTGACGAAAACCTGCAGATAATGAACAAGAATCAATCCAAGATAAATGAACTTCTAACACAAGTGATTCATCAAGGGAGGAACCCGAATACGTATGGGAACAAGGAGGCTGGTGGATCGGGGGAAATCCATGAGGAGATCAGATATAATCCAGAGAAAGTAGAGATTCGAAGGAAGTCTGGATGGAGACATGGCCCAGGGTTAGATGGGTAGCAGGGACAATAAGAGACGATACATACCTACGTTCACAAATGATCAGCTTGGTCGACATTCAGGTAGCAGAACTAACCCTAGACCTTACATGCCCACATTCACAGATGAGCAAGGGCAACAGGAACAGGTAGAAGAATTTGTGGAACAAATGGAAAGGAGTGCCAAAGAATACTATAGTTTGGATATGAAGGTCCAAAGACAAATGTCCCTAGATCAGTATTGCCAACTCAAGTTCAGAAATAAACCTAGGACAAACCACAGGGGTAGTTTTGAGTTTGAATGTAGAACAGGGAAGATAGAAATTCCATACTTTGATGGTACGACCAAGATGACGACATAATCTTGGGTACAGAAGCTGGATACCTATTTACAGCTCAACCTCTTGAAGGAGATAGAGGCCATCAAGTTTTCCACTATGTATTTGGATGACAAGGCTCACGATTGGTGGTATCACAGACTCACCACACTCGGCCACAATCATATAATGTCCTATATAGAATTCACTCGGAGGCTCATTGATAGGTTTGATCAAGGAGATCCTGAGATGCATTTCTGGGAGCTCACCCAACTCAAGAAAACAAGTATGGCTGAAGTATATATTGATGAATTCCATAGACTTGCAGTTATGGTACAAGATATGTCCCCGACCAGGCTCATGATGCTTTTCATAGAAGGGTTGATGGAACCTTTGAAGGGTTGGGTAAAGGCCTTCAAGCCTACCAACCTACAAGAGGCCATTTGGAAGATGAGGGATTTGGGTCCAGCTGCTAAACCTAAATTCATACCCAGACCACCTCTCAACAATGGTGGAAGAGATCAAAGGCCTCCAATAAACCAGGGAGGACATGACCCTAAGGGTTTTGACAGAGGCCGTGGAAGAATAGATGACAACACTAGAAGAGAAATGAGGAGGAAGAAACTATGCTTCACATGCAAGGAACCATGGAACCCATCACACAAGTGCATGGGATGTGGTCAGGTGCACTACATTGAGGTCACTTCAAACAACGAAGAGAAAGATGAGATTGGCTAGATACAAAAAATGGAGGCAGAAACCACTGAGGCAGTAGAGGAGGAACAGACCACGGGACAGGATAGTATGCCCACCTTGGCATCTATCAGTGGGGTACCCAAGTATAACACCTTCTGAATGAGAGGGGTCTTTCAGGGTCAAAGAGTTTCGGTCTTGATTGATGGAGGAGCTTCCCACAACTTCATTGATGTAGCATTATTGAAGAGGAGGCACATACCTACAGTAGAATTTGAAGGATTCAAAGTGGAGGTTGCAGGAGGAAGCACTATACCCTGTAACAGATATATTCCGGGCATGAAGCTTACCTTGGGTAGGCACGAGCTGATACAGAATGTCTATGTCATGGACCTTTCGGACACCAACATCATCCTAGGGGTTCAATGGCTCGGCACATTGGGGCCTATCACCACCAACTAAAAAATGATGGAAATGTCATTCACAGAGGAAGGTGGACGAAAGGTAGTACTGAGGGGTATGACAGGGAATGTTGCAAAGGTAGTCACGGCTAAGAGGATGGAGGCCATATTCTAGAGGGACGAGATAGTATACACAGTGGAATGCAGGGTTGTGACATGTATGGATGAACAGGGCAAGGTTCACTACACTCCAGAGATCAAAGAAATCCTTGACAGACACCAAAAGGTGTTTGGGCCTATTACTCCAGGGGTACCACCAAATAGGGGGTTTGAGCACATTATTGAGCTAGAGGAAGGGGCCAAACCATTTATCACCACACCATACAGACACCCCAAGAAGTACAAAGACGAGATAGAGAATTCCATCAAGGAAATTCTGGACATGGGGCACATCAGGCCCAGCAGCAACCCTTTTTCTTCTTCAGTAGTGCTGGTGAAGAAGAAATATGGCACTATGAGAATGTGCATTGACTTCAGGGCTTTGAACAAAAAGACCATAAAAAACAGGTACCATTACCCAGGATTGATGAACTGTTGGACGAACTGCATGGGGCTATCTACTTCACGAAGATTGATCTTCGCTCTGGTTATCATCAGATCAAGATGAGGGAGGAAGACATCTCAAAAACCGCTTTTAGATGTCACTACAACCATTATGAGTTTTTGGTGATGCCCTTCGGTTTAACCAATGTCCCTGCTACATTCCAATCATGTATGAACTAGGTGTTCAACAAGCAGCTAAGGAAGTACCTGTTGGTATTTTTTGATGACTTTCTTATCTACAACAAGACGTGGGAGGAGCATCTCAGGCATGTGGATCAAATTTTGTCAATCATGGAGGAACAATCATTGTATGCTAAGGAGTCCAAATGTGAGTTTGAAATGATAGAAGTCCTCTATTTAGGACACATCATCGGGGCAAAGGGGGTACAGGTACATCAGGAGAAAATAAAAGCCATCATGGAATGGCCTACTCCTAAGACACTCACCGAATTGAGAGGATTTCTGGGTATGTGCACGTATTACGGGAAATTCGTCAAAGGATTTTCTCAACTGTGTGCACCCTTGACCGATTTGACTAAGAAAGGAGCCTTCAAGTGGGACGAGGAGGCTCAAATAATGATGGATAAGATGAAGGAAGTGATGAGTA
>JZKD02S1329221.1:419773-430640 GCA_000966675.3 Picea glauca | reverse complement strand
TTCGCAGTTGGAGAGGTTTGCCTTGGACGTTGGGCTTGAAACTTCAGGAGGAGGATCCCACTACCCTGATCTATTACTTGATCGAGTTTGGGCTCATTTGGAGCATTCTTCCATCTTGGCCGAATTATTGAAGGCTTTAGTCCCCATTTGGAGAATGGCACTCTCTAGTTGGAGGGTTTGACATTCAGATCTTCTTGGTATTGGTATTCATTACTTATCCAGCCTTTAGAGGCTTCTTTTGTATTGTCGAGAGCATTTTGTAGCATCTCATATCTGTTGTTTGTACGACCATCTGAGGTTTATACCAGATCGGCCATCTATTGTATTGATCCTACATTGCTTATAATAAAAGGGTCAGATCTTTGCTTGTGCTTCTATATTTTGAATGTATGATGATATTCATGTGTTGAATGAATCTTGTATACACTTAATAACTCAATAAACACCTGCACATCGACAAACCAGTGGTAGTTAGTGATTCCAAGCCAGAGTTGGGCTTGGGATCATTACATTCAGCCCCGATGCCAGGAAATATCTAGAATATGGCTGAAGAGACCGCTCCAGAAGATGAGAATGAGACCCCCCAGATCAAAGAAACCCGCCTCGAAGCCACTGGTGCCAGCCCTGAATCACCAATACCCCAAGTGTCTTATATACAAGTGGTAAATTCTATACTACCTTCTTATGCTAGTTATGTTCTAATGCATCCAGGTAGTCAACCACAACCGGGAAGCGTGAGTATTGGGAGGATATTGGGATCCCCTAGTAGGTCGCAACCAGGACCGTTAGGTTTTACTTTGATAGGAGAAACAAGATCAACAATGGTTGGTAACGTGGGAGGTTCGATTGCTCGATACCTAGAATTATGGGGTAAGGGAGGAAAATATGTTGAGCAACATTGGTTCTTATGCAAAGCAATCTGGAGGTCTAGAGGGACTCTAGATGTGAATAAATTGATGGATTTCCAGACTACCTTTAGAGGTCGTGCTCTCAAATGTTACATGAATATTATTGAGCCAGGAGTGCCTGGAATGCAAGGTCAAGCGTTCACACTGGACTAGGTATGAACAAAGTTCATAGAAGAGTTTAAGTTACCTCAGTCAGAACAACAACCTCTGTCTGAGTTGCGCGAGATTCAGAAAAGGGAAGGTGAATCAGCCTAGGAATATAGCCAGAAGTTAAAGATGTTATAGGGAGGTTAGCGCATCCAATTCATGAGGAACAACAAAGAGAATGGTATATTAAGGGATTTCTACCTCTGACACAAATTTCGTTAACGCAATAATAGATAACCACTTTGACAGATGCCTTGGAACAATCAATGAAGATTGAAGCCATGGCAAGGTATCCGAGGAGCCTGAGAGTGACCAGACCGCTAGTAGATGAAATTTTGGCACAACTACAAGGGTACATATCAGCGCTTACAGAAAATATTCAAGAATTGGTGATACCCAGACTAGGACGATCGCAAGTTTGGTGTACCGGCTATTACACAGAAGGACATCTAGTGAACGAATGTCCACAAATGAGAGGAATGGGAACTCCTCAAAGTCTGATGGGACCTTCATCAAGACCCACGAGAGGAGTCATGCAAGTATCTGCAAATTTACCATTCCATACCCCAACCCGATATCATACTTTTCTAGGTAGTCAAGCAATTCCATCAGTTGAGTATTGCAAGATTTGTCGAATCCATGGACATGGGCCAAGACAGTGCCCCATTATTCATAAGTATTCAAAAATACCCAATAATATGCATTGTGAGTTTTCCAAATCTACCACACATACTACCAATCAGTGTAGAGTGTTAGATGCACTTGCGGACAGGCTGGATCGAACAACATTCAGGGTGAATGAAACCCCTCAGGGATCAAGAAGAGGTTGAGGAGGTGGAGCTGGAGGAGACTTCAGACGAGGAAGAACTGAGGGAAGAGGACCAAGTAGATGTTACAACTATGATGAGCAAGGCCACATGGCTAGAGATTGTCTTCATTCGAGGTGACCATGGTGCTCTCACTGTAGAACCAATGGGAGAACAACTGAAGAATTCCCTTAACTTATTGCAAAATATGAAGATCGGGTACGTCAATGAGGATCTAACCTCATCAATTCAGAGATAAAGAGAGTTATTAAAGGACAATTTCCCAACCTTAATATTGTTACTCGAGGAGGGGCAAAGACTGGTGCAAATGCTGACAATTTACCTCAAATCCAGAAAGCAACACCTAAGGAGGACATGTATGATCCTATGAAACATAAACTATTCTTTAAAAATTCCATAGAAGTATTTCAGAATATCCCTGGCTCTGAGACGCAAGAGAAACCCCATCAGCCTATCATTTACCCTAGGATCGCGCAAGTCCCTACTTCACCCTCTGCACCTAGAAACCTTGTAGTCCATATGAGACAACCTGAGCAGCCACAAAATGTATTTGACCTTTGGTTTCAGTTATTTTCTGATATTCTTGGGAATGACCAGTTGACAGAGAAGTTGCGCAATGCACTATACCTAGTTCTATGGAATTAAGAATCTCTAGAAACAAGAACAAGAACTAATATTCTTGAGAAGAATACTTAGAGAGTGCAGAGAAGGAAAGCACGAACTGGAAAAGAGTTTAGATTAATATCCCAACTAGATGAGTTTGAGATTAATGATGTCATGTTAGATCTAGGATCTAATGTTAATATACTACCTAAAAAGACCTTGGAAGCCTTAGGAAAACCCCAACTGACATACTTCCCAATCCAGCTAAGAATGGCCAATCAATATTGTATTTTCCCAATAGGAAGACTGTAGAATGTGGAAATAGATGTTGCGGGAGTGAAGACTGTAGCTGATTTTGAGGTGATTGAAATCATGGGGGATAAGGACCCTTATCTTGCACTACTTGGTATTAATTGGGATTATGAAAACTATGCATTGATTGACCTAAAGAAAGACACTATGAGGTTTGAGGAAAATGGGATAAAGGTAGTTCAACCCTTTGATCCATATGTAGGCCCTTGATACACAGAGCCAACAAAGAATAATATGGAGGGAGAAGATTTTGATCAATTGTACACTGTAAAAACAGGAACAAGATAATACTACATAAATCCTACTGTTGATGGATCAATAAGTTGGAGGAGCATACAATCAACGGATGAAGATTCAAAACTAGCATTTGATAGTTGGCAACAAGGTTCATATGAAATATTTTCAAGAAGATGTGCAACTGTTAGGGCAACTAGATGGGTTGGAACTGAGGTTAGGGAACACCCAATATATGATGGTACCTCAAAACTTGACATTTTTCTGGTCAGCATGGAAGAAAAGGTAGTGGAGGATCAAAGGATCTCAGTATTGGATTTATCCCTCCATGATACCCCTGCCAGATGGTGGGACAATCACAAAGCCTTAGTTGAAAATTGGGACGATGTGAAGCAATCTATCAAATAAGATTTCAAGATAAAGAGAAACTAGAATCAGATATATGGATGGATTTACATGTTGTGCAATTATTCAATGGACAGTCTGATCCTAAAGCACATATTGAACAATGTGTGACACAGTGGCAAGTTGCAGAAATACCATCTCACTTCTGGGTTCAAGTATTTCCCCATTCACTAGGTCCAATTATGAAAGCTTGGTTCATGCATGAAAAAACCAGAAGACAGACCAACAACTAGAAAATGGTGGAAGATCACTTTTGCAAGGACTTCTCATTTACAAGTAAGTACCCTAAGCTTAAAGTAGTCCTGCAAAGAATTAAATAATTCCTTTTTATAGATAATGGTAAATGGAAATCAGACCCAGTGGTATGTGCAAGGCATAGACAGAAATTCACTCCAACCTTCACCTAAACTTGGACGAGAGACCTATAGAATGTTATAATATTGAGAAGGATTTGGAAATCCTGGATGATTTAGAAGAATTGAGAAACTTAGCCATTGAGGATATAAAAGAGAGCAGAGAAATCCAGAACATCATCCCCAGCCAGATTGATGGTTCTTATAATCACCCATTGAAGTTGCACAAAGTCAATATAGGAACCACAGAGCAACCTAAGATAGATATGGTGGGAGAGGAATGGGATGAGCAGACTAGTCAATAAATACATAGCCTATTGTGAGATTATGAGGACTTGTTCCCAAATACATTTTCAGAGGTAAAAGGGATTAAAGGAGCTATGGAAGAGATGAAAATTGAACTAAAATCAGGATCAAATCCTGTAAGGAATAGACGATATCACCTTAACCCTAGAGTGAAAGAGAAGGTTAAGAGGGAAATAGAAAAGATGTTGGAAGCTGGACTTATTTTTGCAGTGGAAGAAGAAGAATGGGTTAGCCCAATTGTCATCCAGAGAAATAAAGGAAAAAAGGACATTAGGTTCTATGTAGACTACAAAAGCATTAACTTTGCCTGTGTGCATGACCCTTTCCCAACACCTTTTACTGATGAGGTGATATAATAGGTTGTGAGGAAATAATCTTACTCATTTATAGACAGATTTTCAGGGTATCGCCAAGTAAGGATTGTTGAAGAAGACAAAAAGAAGACCACATTCATAACAAAATGGGGATCATTTGTATATAATTTGATGCCATTTGGCCTAAAGAATGCCCCTACAATTTTTTCTAGGATTGTAATATGTTGGCACAGGGGCAGACCCATGGTTCAACTCTTACAACACACCAACAAGCCCTAACTAATGGCTCTTTTGGCAACACCTATGAAGCAGATGAAGTCTCACCCAAAGTAGCAATAGTGGGTTGCATGACACAGGTGTCTAAAACCAGAAGGACTGGAAATTGGATTCAAACAACACCACACTAAGCTCTAGTTATTCTTTTCTAACTTGAGCCTACTTCACATAGTTATATCTCAGATCTAACACAATCATGCAATAACAATATAACATATTAGAAAGAACATAACATCAACCACAAAAGACAAAAAGATATATGTGGTTCACCCTCTCCCTAGGGCTATGTGCATAGAACTGTGTTTCTTGATATATTATGTGAAAACATACAGTTCGATCTGCACTCTTAGCTTGCAGATCTCTCTCTCTTTCTCTCTTCTCTATCTCCCATCCCTGCACACCCAGCTACAGGGTTGACCTTCACACCTAGCTGAAGATATTACAATAAAAGAATTCTCTCACACACAACACTTCTTCCTCACACAACAGTAATCACTCAATATCAATAATAACGACTAACAATGACCATCCTTGAATGAAACTTTCATCACTCCTCTCGATCTTTATTTATAGGTTACAATGAATCTCAGACAACCTTAGGCCGAAACTTAGGTGTTAAAACCCTAAATACCAAAACCCTAGGTCAACTTGACTCACATTTTCAAGGCTTCACCAGCCTGTCTTTCCTTCTTTCCCACGAGGTGCTCCAAAGCATCAGTTGGCAACTTTTTCTGCTTGCTGAGTTTTCCACGATCCACCTTCCTTGATGATCTATTGTCCTTGATCTTCTCGTCCAGCGGATCATTTTCCCTTACTTCTATCCTTCTTTTCTTCTTCTTTGACCACTTCGACCCAATATCAATCAATGTTCCTTCCGCACAGTTCATACTTCATCTTTTCTCTTCCTTTTATTTGCTTTCTTCCTTAATCCATACCCAAGGGCCAACAGGCCCCCAACACTCACTTGTGACTCGTTCCAAGTCACTGCAGTACTGGACCTTTTGTCTTTCTTCGACTTCAGACTGCACAGAGTAGCCTGTGATTTATTCTTTGTCCCTCCCTGTCATTTGCAAACTGTCTTTTCTATGTCTGGTACCCAGTTTCACCTGCACCTAGTACCTAGACCCTTCTTTTCTATACTTTTACTGAGAGCTGCGAGGCAACTGGTTTTCATGATACAATTTCAACCGACTCTCATTCACTAATCCTTCCTTCCATTTCCATTCAAAGTCTGCAACTGTGCATCTTCTCCTTCTGTAACATAGGCAACCTCATATGGCCCAAGCCAATGTGTCCTAAGCTTCCCTCGATGCTTCATGAACTTGTTGTCATATACCAATACCAAATATCCTTGCTTGAATCCTTTCTTTTTGATATGTCTATCATGATAGGCCTTTTATCATTCCTTTATACCTACTGATGAAATACTGCAATAAATATGTCTTCCTCTAGTTCCACCAACTACGCAAGCCTGTTTTGAACAATGCTAGTCTCATCCATATATGTGAATGCTACAATTCTTAGACTAGGAACCAAATATTCCATAGGGACCACTACTTCAAGACCATAAACCAACTTAAAGGGAGTCTTCATTGTCAGCTTATTGCAAGTGGTTCTATAAGCCCATAACACTGCTTGTACTCTCAAATCCCAATGATCCATGTTCACGCTGAAAATCTTTGTCAGTGTTGTCTCCAATATCTTATTGAAAGCTTCGACTGTCCCATTCACTTGTGGATGGTATGGAGTGCTCTTTTGGTGATGGACTGCAAATTCTTGAGTCAAGGCTTCAATAGTCTTATTAATAAAATGTGTACCTTGATCGCTCATAAGGATCTTTGGGCATCCAAACATGGTTATGATATCATCAAATATGAACCACACGGTTGTAGTTGCACTACAGTCCTTAACTTATATTGCTTCTTCCCATCTAGTCAAATAATCTGTCGCAGTGATGATGTATCAACTCTTGTGTATCAACAACGGTCTGAATGATTGGTTTATTCAAGAAGGAAATGTGGATATGGACATAGTGGAGGAAACCGAAGTAATCTGGACATTGGAATTTGATGTCTCGCACTCGAATATTGGATCAGGCACTGGAATAGTCTTGACATCTCCTTCAGGTGAGATTTTCTATTATTCCTATAGATTGGAATTCCGTTGCACTAACAATGTGGCAGAATATGAAGCTTTGATTTTGGGACTCAACCTAGCTATTGACAAGGGAGCCACTATCCTAGAAGTAAAGGGTGATTCAGACCTCATCGTTTCACAAGTCCTAATGAGGTTTTCAACTAAGAATGAGAAGTTAAAGAAGTATCGAGATGTAGCTCAAACTCTTTCAAAAACCTTCAAAAGGATATCAATTGAAGTTGTTCCTCGAGAAGAAAACCATGTGGCAGATGCTCTGGCCGTCTCAGCGTCCACTTTGCAACCGTGAGAGGGACCTCTTCATGACCAGTGAAAAATGGAGGTTCTTTTTAGACATTCTATTCCTGACAATTTAGAGCACTGGCAGGTTTTCGAAGATGATGATCAAATTATCAGATTCATGGAGAATAGCAAAGAATTCACAGATACACAGATTAATTTCCTGGCTGATTCTATGGACTTGGAAATCATCAATTTGCAAAACAATATTTTGCCAAAAGGTTGCATTCCTATGGAGAATCTTTTTGACAGACACGATGTCTTCAAAGGAAAAAGAAACAACAAACAAGATGAAGAAGCGCTGGAGTTCAACATTGGTACTGAGATGGATCCAAGAACAGTCAAGATAGGAAAGGGGACTACCGAAAAAGAAAGGAAGGAAATACTGGAGCTCATCAGGGAATTCAGAGATACCTTTGCTTGGAACTACAATGAATTGAAGGCCTATAGAGGGGACATTATCCAGCATGCTATACCTTTGGTGGAGGGAGCCAAACCTTTTCGACAGAAGTTAAGACACATTAACCTGAAGTTGGCTGGGAAGATACAAAAAGATTTCCAAAATATGGTTGATGCCGATATCATAGCCTCGATCATGTATTCTTCTTGGATGTAAAATCTAGTGGTTGTTCGGAAGAAAAATGGTGACATCCACTTATGTGTTGATTTTCGTAACCTCAACCAGATGTCGTTAAAAGATAATTATCCTCTCCCAAACATGGAACATATACTTCAACGAGTCACAGGAGCAGGAATGATGTCAATGCTGGATGGATTCTCGGGATACAACCAAGTTTTACTCAAAAGAGAGGATCAACTCAAGACTGCATTTACTACGCCCTGGGGAACTTTTATGTACTTGAGAATGTCGTTCGGTCTTATGAATGTAGGTGCCACCTTTCAAAGAGAAATGGACTTTTCCTTTAGGGACCTCATAAAAAAAATCATAGAAATTTATCAAGATGACCTCACAGTTGTGTCTAAGGAAAGGAAAGGCCATCTCTCTCATCTCAGGATTGTTTTTGAACGATGTAGAAAGTACGGAATCTCACTAAACCCAAAGAAGTATGTTTTTGGGATTGACGAAGGAAAACTATTGGGACATGTGGCTTCACCAGGAGGAGTTTCCATTGACCCTAAAAGAGTTCAATCCATAAAATATGTCTGTCCTCCAGTCAACAAAATGGCCCTGCAGTCTTTTCTTGGAAAAATCAACTTCATCGGTAGATTCATGTCTAACTTTGCTGAAAGGATAAAACCTTTAAGTGCTCTGTTAAAGAAGGAAGTTGTTTTCAGATGGGGGAATGAAGCTGATAGATATTTTGAAGATATCAAAAACGCCATTTCTCAAGCCCCATTTTTTATCAGTCCTGATTTTTCGCGAGATTTCATAATTTTCTCTTTTGCGTCCCGGGACACCATTGCAGGCGTATTGATGTAGAAGGATGACGAAAAATTTGAACATCCCATGGAATTTATGAGAAAAGTCCTGAGAGATTCAGAATTAAACTACACCATCACAGAAAAACAGGCTTACACTTTGGTTAAATCCCTCCAACACTTCAGAAATTATGTCGGTTATAACAAAATCAAGGCTTATGTCTCGTATCCAGCCGTAAAGGATGTTTTGTCACAACAAGACTGCATGGGCACCTGAGGGAAGTGGGTTTCAAAAATCCAAGAGTATGACTTAGAGATAAAACCCACCAAGATAATAAAGGGACAAGGTTTGGCCCAAATGCTGACTAAAAGCAATCAAGAAGCCATACAGGTTGGTGAGAATGAACAGGTGAATGTTCTAGTCAGTGAACTAGAAAATGATGAGTGGTATTCTGACATAGTCTATTGTTTGAAGAATTTGTCTTGTCCCGATCACCTGGTATATCACAAGAGAAGAGCTTTGAGGTTGAAAGCCATGAAATACTGCCTAACAGAAAAAAAACTTGGATGGAAGAATCACGATGGCATTATACTTCGATGCATGAACAAAGATGAGTCAAAGAAGATCTTGAGGGAACTACACTCTGGATACTGCGGTGGACATTTTGTTGCGCGCACCACTGCCCACAAAATTTTGAGGGCTATTTATTATTGGCCAACCCTTTTCTCAGATGCTTATAAACACGTTCGGTCTTGCCAACCTTGCCAATACTTCACTGGCAAACCAAAGGTCCTAGCCCAGTCTTTGAAACCAGTAGTAGTGGAAGCGCCTTTTCAGCAGTGGGGCTTGGATTTTATTGGCAAATTCAAGGAAAATTAGAGTAATGGATATCGATGGATCTTAACGGCCACAGATTATTTCACCATATGGGTTGAATCAATCCCTACAAATAAATCCACTGAAGAAGTTGTCATGAACTTTTTAGAAGATCGGATCATAACAAGGTTTGGGATACCTTCCAAAATCACTATGGATAATGCCAAGGCTTTCAGTTCCTACACCCTGGTAGAATTTTGTTTCAAATATGGCATTACCCTGTCTCATTCCTTGAACTATTACCCACAAGGGAATGGACTAGCAGAATCAACCAACAAGAATCTCATGAATATTCTGAAGAAGGTTGTCGAAGAAAATAAGAGGTCATGGGATAGCAAATTAAAGTATGTAGTATGGGCAGATCGAATAACAACAAAGACATCTATAGGGAAAACTCCTTTTGAGCTGGTATATGGACTTGAAGTAAGACTCCCTATATATCTCCAAATTTCCATCCTCCGATTTGTACAACAGTACAACACAGATGCAGAAGCGATCCAAGGAAGAATAAACCAGCTGATAGAATAAGATGAGACTCGGAGAAATGCTTTGGGTCAAATGACAAGAAACCAAGAGAAAGTAAAGAACACTTTTGACCACAAATCCAAGGAAAGAAGTTTTGTTGAAGGAGATCTTGTGCTTTTATGGGATAAAAGAAAAGAGAAGCCGAGCATGCACAAGAAATTTGACAGCTTATGGGGAGGCCCTTACAAGATAAAAAGTTGTGCGGGTATGAATTCCTTCAACCTGGAGACAATGGAAGGAGAAATCCTGAAATTACCAGTAAACGCTTTACATATCAAGTGTTACTACCCTCCAGACACGTGACGTTTCAGGTAGGTATGAGTAGGTAGGCACTTCCGTGTATTATACCGTATACATTTATTGTTTGTTTTCCTTATATATGCATCTTGATTGATTTATCTCATATGTATGCTTTTGTAGGGTGGAAATACCACCCCACCTTTTGTCGCTGATGTTTTCTTGTCAAGTGTGAGCAGGTCTACAGGTTTATGCCAGAGATTGCTGAGGTTCTCATGCGCTTTACAGTTAGCACATGTCCCCGAGTTGGAGCCAGATGTTATCCTCGATACCTAGGGATAACTAGGAGATAATGTCTCGAGGCCCACAGGTCCTAGACATGGAGTACTGAGAGCAGGATTGACCTGAGCATGGCCCTGGAGGGCCCATCTTTCTTCTTCTTCGCCAGATTTGTCCTGTTAGCAGCAACAGTTTCCATCACCACCAGCTTGGACCTGCATCAGAAAGGATTCTTGCTCCATGAGGTAATTGGTCCGAGGTATCATGATATGTGTCATGTTTGATCATTATAACCTTCTTATATATGCATTAGGTTCCTTTCATTTATGATGACTTCTTGGATCTTACACTAATCCACTTGACCATTTTTGGGGTGATTGATGGGGTGACTTAGCAAGTTGATATTCATGGGTTTTGGTTAGCCACCAAGGGGGATTTGCAGAGCCATCGT